>CM031947.1:2199368-2261868 GCA_018749465.1 Paracanthobrama guichenoti | reverse complement strand
AGCAGCTCATTTCTGTCACTTATAATCTTCATGTTGTTTATTAATCTCTCCGAAGCAATAATAATAATAATAATGTCATACAGTGAGTATTTGCGTGGCTGTAATATCTCTGAACGTAGGTTATAAATGCCCTGTTTTAATTTAGATGGTATTGTATTGCTTTCTGTATTTTTAATGTTTGGGGATGTAGTTAAAGTAGGCTATTTTTTTTTATTTATCAAGAAATTATTTTACATGCATTCATATTAATGAGCTTTCACATATGGCTGATATTGTTTAATGTTTTTAGAGATATTACAGGGAGTTCGTTTATAAGTTGCAGTGTGTGTGTGTGTGTGTGTGTGTGTGTGTGTGTGTGTGTACTGTATATAATTATTATAAATACACACACATTCATGTATATATTTGCATGTACAGGTGCTGGTCATATAATTAGAATATCATCAAAAAGTTTATTTATTTGACTAATTCCATTCAAAAAGTGAAACTTGTATATTATATTCATTCATTACACACAGACTGATATATTTCAAATGTTTATTTCTTTTTAATTTTGATGATTATAACTGACAACTAAGGAAAATCCCAAATTCAGGATCTCACAAAATGAGAATATTGTGAAAAGGTTGACTATTGAAGACACCTGGTGCCACACTCTAATCAGCTGATGAACTCAAAACACCTGCAAAGGCCTTTAAATGCTCTCTCAGTCTAGTTCTGTAGGCTACACAATCATGGGGAAGACTGCTGACCTGACCGCTGTATTAAAATACGTATGATCTTAATACACGACCTAGATTATTTATTTAGCATAATTAAAGCTCATCCACACTGAGCGTCTGTGTAAATACTTCATAAACAGACTTTAAATATTAACTGATGGTTGTCACTTCAAGTTAATCTTTATAAAATTATTCTTTAAAAATGTTAATAAAATTTTCCCAAAAAACATGTTGTGAGCTTAATGGGAACAGGGGTGTAAAGGGTAAACATGAACCCATTAAGCACAGCCAGACTTTTTGCATTTAATGATGTATATCTTAATTTAAATGCTTTTGCCATTTAAAATGAAATAAAATATTACTGTGTGAGAGATTAATATTTTATTTTAACATAACTTCTTGTACTCAAACCAGTACCCTGTGCACTAAAATGTCTCAATGTAGACTTTGGTGAGCTTAATAGGTACGTTTACCCTATAATCTTCATGTTGTTTGTTAATTTCTCATGATAATAATGAGATGATAATCGTTGTGCATAATTTGTAATGTCATAAAGTGAGTATTTGCGTGGCTGATATTGTAATATCTGTGAAAGTATAGGCTATAAATGCAGAAGTTCTGATATTTCTTAAAGATGCATTGTATTTTCCTTTATTTTTTAATGACCAAATTATTTTACATTGAATTGCAATGCAATTTATGCTAATGAGCTTTCACATATGACATTGTATTGCTGATATTGTTTCATGTTTTTAGAGATATTACAGGGACTTGAAATATTAACAGATCATGCAAATGCCACACACTCTAAAAAATGCTGGGTTAAAAACAACCCAAGTTGGGTTGAAAATGGACTAACCCAGCGTTTGGGTTGTTTTAACCCAACAGTTGGGTTAAATATTTGCTTAAAACAACCCAATCGCTGGGTTGAAACATCCCAATCGCGGGGTTAAAACAACCCATTCGCTGGGTTAGTCCATTTTTAACCCAACTTGGGTTGTTTTTAACCCAGTATTTTTTTAGTGCATGCTTCTTTGAATTGAAAAAATGAAACAAATATTTTAAACCGCATGTCTGGTTAGTCTGTTCAATTGTTGTTGTTGTTCTTCTATATATATATTTTTTTACAAGATTCAGGTCATTTCAGTAGGCTATCAAAGCAGCTTTTAGTTGTTGAAAAAGGCATCGTTTCCCCAGATGCAGTGTCTTTTATACTGCTTGCTATGCAATTCATGCACTTTCAATGCAGACAATGTGAGACGTGTGTAATTGATCAGGACGAAACTTGGAGTACATGAGAAGGAATCCTGCAGCCCTGCTGCTTATTCCTGATGGCTGAGAGCCAGAGCATTCCTCAGCCCAGGAACCGGTGTAGTATTCAGCGTTTGAGCTGCCATGTGTTCTACATGAATGCGGGTTTAGTTGACCAGGGGCCCGTACCATGATGTAGTTGAACAAACCCAGGGTTACAGGATTAGTTGACACAACCAAACCAATCCAATCAGGTACCATGACACTGATCATCAACTTTCACTCCGGCTTTGATCCTGAGTTTAGGAGTTATGGGTGTGTTCACACTTTTAGTTTGGTTCATTGGTCCAGAAAGGTCCACTTAGCGTTCACATTGGCATTTTAACACAAACCTAAAGGCATAGGGATATGTTCACAAACTGTCGGCTTTTATGGCGTATATTTTTGTACTTCCCAAACCAGGGTTTGTACAAAGTGCTTAAAGGGATAGTTCACCCAAAAATGAAAATTATCCCATGATTTATTGACCCTCAAGTCATCCTAGGTGTACATGACATCCTTCTTTCAGACAAATACAATCAGAGTTATATCAAAAATGTCCTGAGGCCTGTTGCATGAAGCTAGCTGAACAAACTCTGAGTTTCAAATCCAGATAAATCCAACCTGGTTCAGATCAAGTTCAACGGTCTCTCAAAGCTTGGTGTAAACGTTCTCTGTCAACTCGGGTTTAATCCAGAGTTTGTGATGAACTCTGAAGCGCGTGCACCTGAAAGTGTGTCCGAATCACAGTGTCCGTTTGATTCACTTTCACTTTTGATTCAGGCAGGAATAAACACCTCTGCTGCAGCTGAAAGAATATCTGACTATATCAATGCATGATGTGAATCAAAGAAATATGCCTAACAATTATAGGTTCACAAAGAGCCCAATTAAATACACGTTGTTTAAAAGAATTATGAAAGCATGTATTATATTTACATTAATATTAGGATACTTGTCAATTAATATAGCAATTATATGAATATATTATATGAATTAAAAGTAATTATAATTCATATAATATAAATATAATAAATAATTAGCACCAAAAGATGAGCAATTTTGTCTCTAAAGTTTTCACACTATATAAACTGCTTTAATTTGGAAGGAGAGATACAGGGGGAGTGGCTTTATTGCATCTTTACTTGCATCTGATTGGTCCAGTTTGGGTTTGCAATCGCTAACCCAGAATGAAACCTGCTCCAGAGCAGGTTAGCCATGTAGTGTAAGTTACCATGGTGATAACACTGCTAAAAATCAATCCACCTTCTTGAGCCTGAAAAACCAGAGTTTGCACAAACTAATCTCTGAAACCAGCTTTGTGCAACAGGCCACTGGCTAATCCAAGCGTTATAATGGCAGTGAATTGTTGTCTCGTTTATGAAGTCCATAAAAGTGCATCTATCCCTCATATAACTGCTCCACACGCCCCCGGGGGAGTTAATAAAGGCCTTCTGAAGCGAAGTGGCGCGTTTGTGTAAGAACAATATCCATATTTAAAACTTTATAGACTAAATTAACTAGCTTCCGGCAGTCAGCTGTAAATATTATTTTTAATATAACTCTGCTTGTATTCGTCTGAAAGAAGAATGTCATATATACCCAGGATGACTTGAGGCGGGTGAGTAAATCATGGGGTAATTTTCATTTTTGGGTGAACTATCACTTTAAGTCCTGGAAAACCTTCGAAAACAGCCAAATTATTATGAAACGGTCCTTGAAAAGTGCTTAAATTATTGAAAGACAATATATGTGAGTTTGATTTTATTGCTAAAACAATCTTTTCATGCAAAATTAACAATGCAGCCCATCTGATATAGCTAGAGCCATTTCACATGACTAGGAGCGTGATATTGCTCATATAAATATCCAAGTATATGATACAGTTTTCACTCTTCAGGTCAATCATATATTCACCAAGGGGGACAAAATCAGTTTGAATTAGGAAAAGGATATCTTTGTCATAGTAGCTCTATTTCAATGGTTAAAGTTACCACATGTGCTGCATTTCATTTGAACCATTTTGTTTTATTAGTTTATTTTTATTTGCCTTTTTCTTTAAAACCGAGGGTTGGCGCAAACTAAACTGAAACACACATGGTTAGCTGTCACCTAAACTGGCATCATGGTATAGGCCCCATGTAGGGCAAACGTGAATAACCTTGTCATGAGCAGATGTCATCAATTTCAGTTTATTCTGGAAAGGTTTAAAGGTGTACACCTAAAAATGAAAGTGCCGTCACTGTTTACTCGCCCTCATGTAGGTCCAAACCTGTTCTTCTTTGCAACACAAAGATTTGTTTCATAATGTTCTGTGTACTTTTTCCATAACTGGAAGAAGCTGTTTTGAACAACATACAAGTAGTATGATAATTTTTCTTTTGTGTGTGTACTGATTTTATGTATGCGAGTACACACCGATCAGGCATAACATTATGACCTTATGAAGTGAATAACACTGATGATCTCTTCCTCACGGCTCCTGTTAGTGGGTGGGATATATTAGGCAGCAAGTGAACATTTTTGTCCTCAAAGTTGATGTGTTAGAAGCAGGAAAAATGGGCAAGCGTAAGGATTTGAGCGAGTTTGAGAAGGGCCAGATTGTGATGGCTAGACGACTGGGTCAGAGCATCTCCAAAACTGCAGCTCTTGTGGGGTGTTCCCGGTCTGCAGTGGTCAGTATCTATCAAAAGTGCTCCAAGGAAGGAACAGTGGAGAACCGGCCACAGGGTCATGGGCGGCCAAGGCTCATTGATGCACGTGGGGAGCGAAGGCTGGCCCGTGTGGTCCGATCAAACAGACGAGCTACTGGAGCTCAAACTGCTCAAGAAGTTAATGCTGGTTCTGATAGAAAGGTGTCAGGTGTCTCAGTTTGTTGCGTATGGGGCAGCATAGCCGCTGACCAGTCAGGGTGCCCATGCTGACCCCTGTCCACCGCCGAAAGCACCAACAGTGGCACGTGAGCATCAGAACTGGACCATGGAGCAATGGAAGAAGGTGGCCTGGTCTGATGAATCACATATTCTTTTACAATATAACTGTATATTTTAGAAAAAAATCAACTGTTTGGCAATTATTTTGGTATGGTTAACTCAAACCATCAAGTAAGTGATTTTCAGAGATTTTAAGTAGTTAGTAAAGTTAATTATTACTGTCATATTTACTAAGGCGCTGACTTATTTTTTAGAGTGTAATGTGTCCTGCCACCAAGCAGAAATGGTTCAAGAATGGTTTGAGCAGCACAACAATGAGTTCCCAGATCTCAATCCAATCGAGCATCTGTGGGATGTGCTGAACAAACAAGTCTGATCCATGGAGGCCCCAACTTACAGGACTTAAAGGATCTGCTGCTAACATCTTGGTGCCAGAGACCACAGCACACCTTCAGAGGTCTAGAGGAGTCCATGCCTCGACGGGCCAGGGCTGTTTTGGCAGCAACACAATATTAGGAAGGTGTATATACTGTATATAATTGGTCAAAATAACAAACGTACAAAAAAAAATCCTTGTCCTTGAATAATGCAAGTTCATAGTCATGTTTAAACAACACAATACTAATGTTTAGGAAATCAATATTCGGTGGAATAATCCTTATTTCCATGAACCACAGCTTGTTTTATGCTCTCTACCAGTCGGTCAAATTGCTTTTGGGTGACTTTAGGTCTCTCCTGCCACACAAATTCAAGCAGCTTGGTTTTGTTTGATGCTTGTGGCCATCCAGCTTCCTCTTGATCACATTCCAGAGGTTTTCAGTTTTTGGAGTTCAGGTCTGGAGATTGTGATGGTCTTGATCTGGTGGTGCTCCATTCACACCTTGATTGGCCTTTTTGCGTGGCATAGAGCAAAACGCAATCCTCAGATTTGTGGAACATTGTCAGAGCAGAAGGATAAGCGTGCATACGGCTTGTCGTGTCCTTTGCAAAGATGGATCTGCCTGATTTTGATCTTCTCTGAGTCCAGTTTTCAGCTTTGCCCAACACCTGGTCCTCTAATGGTTCGACAGAGACCTGTGCTGCGTTCGAAATCTCCCGCTTTAATTAATATAGTCCACTTGAGGGAGTGAATGAAAAGGAGTGAGTGAATTCAGATACTGGGTGCGTCAGAAGGGCTGCCGCGTTTGCATAGTTTGTTTTTGCTGTTTAATAATCATTTGAAACGTTGCAAATTGGCAGCTCCAGTAGTAATGAAAAGATTTATCTTGAACTCTGCCATGGGAACTATCATGTATAAAACATAATTAAACAATTTAATAACCAATTAAAAAGGAATTGATATCTATATGATATTAAGTGGGACCAGCGCTGTTTGGAAAACGGATGGATGGATGGATGGATGGATGGATGGATGGATGGATGATTCAGCTGCGGGCACCATCTCTCAAAGTGCATCATGGGTATTCTCTAGCCGTTGAGCAGTCATTATTGCGGTGCATTGTGGGATTGAATGAGTGCACTCGATAACGTCCACTGTGGTTTCGGACACCATTACAAATGGCTGTTCACTCAAATAGTGCCCTATTTAAGGGTATAGGGGGAGATTTCGGGGAGATTTGATGAAGGATTAGTTGTTTGACAGTTCCAGGTGTTTCTTGTTACATGTTCGTATGCTCAAAAAGTTAATGATTGTATGTGTCCTGCTATGTCAGAGCCACACATTTGAGAGGTACATGAGAATTGTGTCTGTAGAGTTCCAGTAGTGCAGCGGGGGGTAAATAAGGGTGTCCCGTGCCCCCCGCAGCTGTCTGGACGTCTGACATTACACAACAAGGAACTTCTCCACGAGCAGGTCATGTTCAGAAGACTGTATTTATATCTCCCACACACACTCATCACGTAACACCCACGGTCATTTCTGAACTTTAGCATCTGCATTCACTCCAGTGAGCGTCATTGACAGATATACTTTAAAGTCCCCATGAAATCAAAATCAAAATGAAGTTTTTTGGCTTTTAGTATGAATATGTTAGCCTAAGCTAAGCTAGTGTGCTCAAAACAATGACACAATTCACATTTAGAAGAGATAAGAATTCAAAACTTAGTCTCTCACTTCGACCAATATGATAAATTATTTTGATGACATCACTCTGCACTTCAGCTTCTCATCAGGTTTTCTGTCCAATCCAATTCTCTCTAGAATCTGAAGCCCCGCCCCCTACATTATAAACAGATGCTGAAGCTGCGGCTTAAATCGGTCACTTGTTCACACATTTACTATTTTGTACATGGTGAATGGCACATAGTGCACTATATAGGGGATGGGGAACGCTTCAGACAGTGTAAATATGCTTTGTGCTTTATGAACTGGGGGGTATTCCAGAAAGCAAGGTTAACTTACCGCCACATATACCTTGAACTCTCGGTTGATTAACCCAAACCTTGCTTACTCGAGGTATGCTGGTTCCAAAAACGAGTCTGGGAGTAAGTTCAGACAACTCAGAGTATGTTAACCATGGACAGACAAGACACATTATGTCACATAACCTGCTTTCTGGAATACCCCCCAGATCTTTTACATGCTATGCATCATTTTCCCCTGTTGTTGTTGTTGTTGTTGTTGTTGTCAGATGTTTTTTTTATCTTTGTAAATGCAAAAGTGTATGAAGGATAAGGCTATCATCAACATTTTAATTTAGCTGAATGATTAATATATTCATGTACCAATGCATTTAAATGGTACTGGTAAATGGTTTTTTTAAATGTCATTAAAATTATGGTAATGTATTTATTTTACAATATTACTGTTTTATGTTTTCGATCAAATACATGCAGCCTCGGTGAGTATAAGAGACTTCTTTCAAAAAAATCTTAATAACCACAAACCTTTTTTAAATGGTAGTGTGTGGCTGAAAATTCAGCCACACACGCTTGTCTTATCATACAGACATGCATTTTACATGAACAAGGTTAGCTCAGAAGTGTAGTTTTAATAAGTAAACATTCGTCTGTAAAACAGCTTGGAACTTGAGGAGGAAGTGTGAGTTTGTTTGTTGATATTTGCTCCATTTTGTAAGTCCCTGAAATCCAGTCTGACCATCTTCTGCTTATAGTACAAACCACAAATCGTCTGAATGAACATTAACTCAGTGTCACTGATGAGGCTGGTATATGATAGTATTGTATGACTGTGTTGAAGAATCATGACTCTGTCTGTTCGTTATATTAAACTAACACATTAAGGCAGTTTGAGTGGCATTAATTATACAGTAAAGTGCAGTAATACTAGGCCTAATATATAAGACTCCTCCAGTCTGCATCAGCCTGAGCCAGGGCTAAACACATGCTGTCTAATTAATGCTTTAAAAAAACGTTGACATGCATAATGTGACGAGTGATTCAGAGATCAGTGATCAAGAACTGTTATCTAACAACTTCCTGTTGAAAGCACATTGAATCAGTAGGGCAGGCTTGTTTCCAAGAGCTTGATTAATTAAAGATAATGTACAGAAGCCTTTCCCAAAAGATCTCTTATTGTGTACAGTGAGGCGAGAAATTGGGACATGGGCTCCTGTGCAGTGACGTCTCTATCTGAGTTCTGTTTTTAAATAGTGATAGATGGATATCAGCCGGGGACTATAATTGTGACCGATTCACCGAAGTGGTCATTTTTTTAATTTTTTTATAGAATTTTGTAGTGTAGTGTGTAATATTTATGAGGATCTGTTGACAGAAATACAATATAATATACATAACCTATGTTTTCAGTGGTGTATAAAGACCTTACATAGTGAACCGTTATGTTTTTATTACCTTAGATTAGATTATGAGCCATTTCTATCTCCATAAACCGCGGGTCTCCTTACAGTGAAATCGCCATTTTGCGCCGCCATGTTTCTACGGTAGCCCTAAATGGACAAACCGCTCTACAGAGCGCTAGTCACTCTCTGCTCTCTAAGAGGACAACACGTTTGTCCTGTGTTGGTCACCGTAGCTTCTCTATGTGCTTCGAAAGGGAGGGGTGGGTGGTTGTAATTTGCAAACTCGCCGCTGGATGCCGCAAAAATTTACACAGTGCACCTTTAAATAAATAATTACACTAACCCTGGACTAACCCAGCGATTGGGTTAAATGTTTGCTTAAAACAACCCAATCGCTGGGTTAGTCCATTTTCAACCCAACTTGGGTTGTTTTTAACCCAGCATTTTTTAGTGTATATTTCATATATCTAAATATACACCCACCTAAAGGATTATTAGGAACACCATACTAATACTGTGTTTGACCCCCTTTCACCTTCAGAACTGCCTTAATTCTACGTGGCATTGATTCAACAAGGTGCTGAAAACATTCTTTAGAAATGTTGGCCCATATTGATAGGATAGCATCTTGCACTTGGAGATTTGTGGGATGCACATCCAGGGCACGAAGCTCCCGTTCCACCACATCCCAAAGATGCTCTATTGGGTTGAGATCTGGTGACTGTGGGGGCCATTTTAGTACAGTGAACTCATTGTCATGTTCAAGAAACCAATTTGAAATGATTCGAGCTTTGTGACATGGTGCATTATCCTGCTGGAAGTAGCCATCAGAGAATGGGTACATGGTGGTCATAAAGGGATGGACATGGTCAGAAACAATGCTCAGGTAGGCCATGGCATTTAAACGATGCCCAATTGGCACTAAGGGGCCTAAAGTGTGCCAAGAAAACATCCCCCACACCATTACACCACCACCACCAGCCTGCACAGTGGTAACAAGGCATGATGGATCCATGTTCTCATTCTGTTTACGCCAAATCGACTCTACCATCTGAATGTCTCAACAGAAATTGAGACTCATCAGATCAGGCAACATTTTTCCAGTCTTCAACTGTCCAATTTTGGTGAGCTCGTGCAAATTGTAGCCTCTTTTTCCTATTTGTAGTGGAGATGAGTGGTACCCGGTGGGGTCTTCTGGTGTTGTAGCCCATCCGCCTCAAGGTTGTGCGTGTTGTGGCTTCACAAATGCTTTGCTGCATACCTCGGTTGTAACGAGTGGTTATTTCAGTCAAAGCTGCTCTTCTATCAGCTTGAATCAGTCGGCCCATTCTCCTCTGACCTCTATCATCAACAAGGCATTTTCGCCCACAGGACTGCCGCATACTGGATGTTTTTCCCTTTTCACACCATTCTTTGTAAACCCTAGAAATGGTTGTGTGTGAAAATCCCAGTAACTGAGCAGATTGTGAAATACTCAGACCGGCCCGTCTGGCACCAACAACCATGCCACGCTCAAAATTGCTTAAATCACCTTTCTTTCCCATTCTGACATTCAGTTTGGAGTTCAGGAGATTGTCTTGAGCAGGACCACACCCCTAAATACATTGAAGCAACTGCCATGTGATTGGTTGATTAGATAATTGCATTAATGAGAAATTGAACAGGTGTTCCTAATAATCCTTTAGGTGAGTGTATATTGCCAGATACCTATATATTAGGGATGCATAGTATATCTGTCAGCAAATCGGTATCATCCGATATACACTATATTGCCAAAAGTTTTGGGATGCCTGCCTTTACATGCACATGAACTTTGACATCCCATTCCTATTTTGTAGGGTTTAATATGGATTTGGCACATCCTTTGCAGCTATAACAGATTCAACTCTTCTGGGAAGGCTTTCCACAAGGTTTAGGAGTGTGTTTATGGGAATTTTTGTCATCCACTGATGTTGGATGAGGCCTGGCTCACAGTCTCCGCTCTAATTCATCCCAAAGGTGTTCTATCGGATTGAGGTCAGGGCTCTGTGCAGGCCAGTCAAGTTCCTCCACACCAAACTCGCTCATCCATGTCTTTATGGACGACCCTTTGTGCACTGGTGTGCAGTCATGTTGGAACAGAACCAACAAACTGTTCCCACAAAGTTGGGAGCATGAAATTGTCCAAATTGTCTATCAAATATTGTTCACAGATCTGTCTAAATCTGTGTTAGTGAGCACTTCTCCTTTGCTGAGATAATCCATCCACCTCACAGGTGTGGCATATCAAGATCACACAGCACTGATTATTGCACAGGTGTGCCTTAGGCTGGCCACAATAAAAGGCCATTGTGCTGTGTAGGGATGTCACAGTACCAAGATTCAAGATTCAAGATTCAAGAGTTTTATTTGTCACATACACAGTTATATACAGAATATACAACCGGCAGTGAAATTCTACGTGGCATACCAAAATTCCAGTAGTCACTACCAATACCATAAAAATGTTATGGTACTCTGTACAAATTTCGTACCACAGCAAAATGTTTTTATTTTTATTTTCTTTAACTTTTAAAAAAAATTAATTAAAGTCAATGAGTTTATTATTTATGATGATAATCATTATAAGTAAATGATACATAAACATTTAAAGGCTGTATGCTGTTTAAAAGTAAACATTGTTTATAAAAAGATCAAGTGAAAAATAAGCAATGATTATTATTAATTATAGGCATAATTATATTTACATAATAATAATAATAATAATAATAATAATAATAATAATAATAATAATAATAATAATAATAATAACTATTATTATTATAATAATAATAATAATAATAATAATAATAATTATTATTATTATTATTATTATTATATTATTATTACATAGAGACGTAGCTAAATCTACTGTACAACAGTAGCCTAATATATTCTGTCAATTTCTTCACGTTAAACCAAGGTTTTATTTTGACGGTTTGCCGTGAAGATCTTTGAGTGTCTGTGCTCATGGTATGACAGTTTTCTCAAATGAAACGGTAAATGCTCATGAAGTGACGGTTTATGCGTTCGTGTCCTCATATAGTGACACACGGCAGAGACTACAAAGACAGCGAGCGAGTACCACGCACACGCATTCACAGAGACGCAGAACATGCAGGAGTAATATTTAAATAGTGTTTTGCAGTTTAATATTCACAGACACTAGTATATATTCGGCTACAGTCTGGAGCCCTGCGCTTGGATAAATACGGAAGCGACTGAACGCAGCTGCGGGTACCGGATATATTCGGGAGTCGGTACTACCGGTACTACAGAAATGCTAGCATCATCGCATTTTTTTAAATTTCAGTACCGACTTGGTACAGAAGTAATGATACTTGTAACAGCCCTAGTGCTGTGTGATAAAACTGCACATTTTAGAGTGGCCTTTTATTGTGGCCAGCCTAAGGCACACCTGTGCAATAATCATGCTGTCTAATCAGCATCTTGATATGCCACACCTGCGAGGTGGATGGATTATCTCGGCAAAGGAGAAGTGCTCACTAACACAGATTTAGATACAATATTTGAGAGAAATAGGCCTTTTTGTGTAGATCTTTGAGTTCAGCTCATGAAAAATGGGGGCAAAAACAAAAGTGTAGCATTTATAATTTTGTTCAGTGTGTGTGTGTGTGTGTGTATATAGTATTCAATTATCTTCAAATATCTACATATCAGTATTTGTTTTGGCCATTTAATAAGTTATCGGTGGAGTGGTAGGTTTAATCGGCCCTACTATTTGCTGTTTGACAGCATCTCTCTGTTCAATTGATATTTGTCTTTATTTTTTCTCTTTGGACCGCTGTGCGGCCTATTTTTAGGTGTTGTAGACGTCAGCTCAAAGGGGAGCTGGTTTAGATTTAGTTCTCGCCCTCTGGGCCACACAGCTTTAAAAAAATACACCGCATCTGTTATCAAAGCACAGATCGAAGTGGGTGAAATAATATTAGATTCTGACTCGGTTATCTCTTTCCATGGCTGTATTTGTGTAGGAGTGAACATGTGTTGGGGTGCAGACATTTGAGACGTGACCACCTGGTCCATTCTGCTATTCTGGTTATAACAGCAGCCCTGTTGCTGCCTGCCATGAATATGATCATGCGAGGAGTTATTTTAAATTATTGTAACACTGTACAATACAGCATTAAATCAAATGAATGGAATGATACACTTTGCAAATGGAAAAAGTGAAAATATTTATTTGGAATTTGATGGACAAAAACCAAAAGTTCATATCACTCAAAGCAAATAAATAAGTGTAACATCAGAACAAAAACAGTGTCACGGTTTGTTTTTTACACTTGAGTTAAAAATAAAAGATCACTGAAACTTTCATATTCATATTCATATTTCAATTTTATAAAGCTTTATATATTAATGTATATACAATACCGTGGTTTACAAAAATCTCTTCTGCTCATCAAGGCTGCATTTATTTGATCAAACATGCAGTTAGAAACAGCAATATTGTTAAAAACGGTATTAAAATAACCGTTTTCTACTGTAATATATTGTAAAATGTAATTTATTCTTGTGATCAAAGCTGAATTTATCATCATTACCATTACCATCATCAAACCATTACCATGGTTTATCATCATTACCATCAATGCCATTGTTTTGTCTTAAGATGCACACCAGTAATGTTTTTTTTTCTGGGGCACGTTTATAAAAGTTACTTAAATGTCCTAATTGAACTAAGGTCTAATCCTAGTTTAGCCTAAGCCCTGTTTGTGAAGCCGGGCCATAAAGTTTAACAGCATTTATTTGAAATCAACAACTTTTGTAACATCATAAGTGACAAAGACATTTATAATCAATTTAATGCATTATTGCTGAATAAAATTGTTAAAGGGTACATAACACACAGTTTCTGCCAGTCTCATGTTAATCTTGCGTCTATAGAGTAGTGTTGATCCTTCATATCTCTGAAGAGTCTTTAGTTTTATCATATTTCTAAAACACAGATACACTGAACTGATTCTTTCCGAAAACAGCCGAGCTTGTGGAGGCGTGCAGTGGGCGGAGCTAAAGAGTCACAAAAAACGCACACGCACACACACACGCACACGCACACGCACACGCACACAAGTGGCCATACAAGCAATTCCACCCTTTATGACATCATAAAGGGCCATGCGCAAAAAAAAACTTCCTGAAACTTGTTTGAATCCTAAAGGAGTGTATTTAGCACAGAAATACTGTCATACGTTCAACTGAAAAATGAAATGGCATTAGACCCCCCCCTTTAATTTATTTCTTTCAAAAAAAAAAAAAATCTTCTAAATCTGTATACGTTTATAGTTCAGACTTTAGTTCTAGTTCAGTCTGAATCAGTTTCACAGCCTTTGTAAACTAGACGACATATGATACATCATCAATTGAATATTGTTGTAACTAAACAACCATTTTCTGAGTTCATCCTTGCATTGGCTTGTTTGATCCTGCTTTGTATTTTCATGTTACTCCAGGGTTTTCATCACTCGGTGTAATGAAGTTAAGCTGCCCTGTCCATTGAGTGTAACAATCATCTTTATTTTTCTCTCTTTGTCTTTTTTTTTCTCATCACTGTTCTCCTCTTTTCCCCACTGACTCTCTTGATGGTTGATCTGGCTTGTTATATGACACTGGATCCGTCAGAAATGCTGAGTGTGCTTGCGGGCTGCAGTGATGTCATGGATTGAATCTCAGATAAGCTCTGCGGAGCATCTGAGGGCAAGTCCGCCACTGGAATCTGACTCCCTCATTGCTCCACACATTTGATAAGCTGAGGGGAATTTTCTTCTGCAGATCTTAACTGCTTCACACCTGCTCTTTAATTTTGTGATAGGTTATCACCAAATTTTGGGTGGTACCTATCGCTTAATCAGCAGTTAGAATGACCACAAATGCTTATCCCTACCGAATGATGCAGATTTGGATATATGGACAGGGAAAAACATGCTGGACCGACATATGTGTGGTGTTATTTTAGTATTATTTATACACAATTATAGTATTTATTAGTATTTTGAATTGGTTTTTATATATACAATTTTTGTATAGTTTTCTACCTTAAGGCAACAAGAGTTGCTATTATTATTTCTTCAGTAGCTTTTAGAGCTGCACAGCTCTTTTTTTTAAATGGAGATCACAATTCTTAACAGACAACTAAACAAAACAACATGTCATTTACTAGAGCTTCTGACAAAATGCTAATTGCTGTAGTCTATTTAAAAAATATTTAATTTTATTTTGAATTCCTTTTTTTTTAAATTGGGTTGAGTGAATTAGGAATGTCCGGAGCTAATCCCGTCCATCCGTGCATCCATTCGTCCGTGCATCCATTCGTCCGTGCATCCATTCGTCCGTGCATCCATTCGTCCGTGCATCCGTCCGTCCGTGCGTCCGTCCGTGCATCCGTCCGTCCATCCGTGCATCCGTCCGTGCATCCATCCATCCGTCCATCCGTCCGTCCGTCCATCCGTCCATCCGTCCATCCGTCCATCCGTCCATCCGTCCATCCATCCATCCATCCGATTTGATTGATTTTAATTGAAGTGCGCACTAAGCACTAGGAAAATACAAGTGTTGGCTTGGGACTTGTAATTGGCAGATACTCAATATTCAGTGACTCATATCGGATCGGAGACACAAAGAAACCTGATCAGGACATCCCTAGAATGAATGATTCAATGCCTCACTCATAAAGACTTAATGAATAAATCAGTGTTTTTGAACCGATCTCTTGATTGAATGATTCAATGATAAATGCATTTTTAAACAGTCCCTTGTCACCACCTACTGGTTTAACAATGTTGATACAATCTATTTGAAGCATCAAGTTACTTTCAAAATGTGATTTACTTTATTTTGATCACTACTGTAGACATCAATGTTTATATCCAAACTATAAACTTTTATCCCAGTACTTCTGTGATTTAATTTTAATTATTATAACACAGAAATAATTATCTGTATGGTTGAAAAGAGAAGCTGTTTAATACCTATAAATGACAACTGCTCTCGATGGGTCAGAACGCAGATCTGAATGTTCACTGTGATCGTACTTGTCAAAGGTTTAATAGACAGAGCCGAATCATTGTCCGTTAGGAATAAGATTGCGTGGGTGTTTGAATTGACACGCAATCTTTTAATGATTAATCATGCAGCTCTGGTAGCTGTGTAATAATGGGATAATGATCAGTCAGGCAGTGATCATCACAAAATAAACCACTTGAGCGTGATACAAAACAGCTCTGCTCTATGTCAGGGCCCTGACCACCCTTTCAGGTTTTTGATAATGACCACCTGACTGCACATTTTCCCTGACATATAATTTGAGGGAGACTACTATAAAACTTTCTCCAAGTATGACATCCAGGGTGAAGTATCCCTGCTTTCAGTGCACCCTGCTGTGTTCAGGGTTCAGTTTCCACAGGCAACCGTCAAAACCCATTCAGAAACTTGCAGCAGCAGCCAGCCGGCCCACATTCCAAGTGGTTTGCTGTTGCCATGACGATGGTCCCTTGGAGCCCAAGATAGTGGGAGGGATGAGAAACGAGAGGTCTGTTGCCAAGTATGATCCCTGGGATAACATCAGTTCAGCAAGAACTGCTGTAAATATCACCAATGAGAGTTGATGGGTTTTTGCTAAAGTCTCTGGGCTTACATTGTGTCAAATATCGATTGCTTTCCTAATCCCCTCAGTGCTCATTAGGGTGCTTTGTACATACTTGGCTAGTAATTGATTAGTGATTGACCAGTATATCAGTATTTGGTCATTCAGCATCAGCTAATAATCCTGCCTGCTTAACTCAAAACAAATGTGTTTTACCCCATCATGTCAATACTGATTTATAAATGATTATAATATATAGGCTGTATGATACATATTTGGAACTATTTTGGGCACTGGCCACAACTAAATAAGATGTTTAACAATCTTTTTATTATCTACTTTAAATTTCCTATTCTACCCCTTTGTACAAGATGTAATCTAAGTCTCAGGTGTCCCCAGAATGTGTCTGAAGTTTCAGCTCAAAATACCCCACGTATATTATACCATACCATGCTGTAAATGCCCATTTTTGAGTGGAAGGAAAATCATGCTGTTTTTGTGCATGTATCTTTAAATGCAAAAGAGCTGCACTTCCCTGCCCCCCTATCCAGAAGAGGGTGGAGCCTGTACAGCTTGTGCCTCCTATACTCAAAAACTAAAACATCCGTTTTGTTTTGATTATCATCTCAATCGCAGCATTGCAGTTCATCATCATGGAAGTTTATTATCTGCATAAGTTTTAAAGCCATATCTGTCTAAACTTCTGATATATGGTTTTCTGAGCGCACACACACAGAAAGCTGGATGTCAAGCGGGGCGTCCCGTGAGTATTAAACTAAGTTCTCTTTCACGCCTTTTTGCACTTAAACTGTTAAATGCACACAAGGTTATGTAAAAAACACAAAGTTCACATAAACACATTCGGTTATGTCTGTGAACGTAAACAGCAAGTAAAGAGATGGCATATGTATATTAGATCTGTGTATTAAAGTGAAAGCAGTGTAATATACAGTACCTACTGCCTGATCTGCTGTTAATGTGAATCAAACAACAAAAGAAAAATCACTCAATGATCTTGACTCAATAACTTTAGTAGCAGTAGCAGTAGTAGTAGTAGTGATGACTTTACTGAATAACTGCTGATGAATTCTCTGGTGAGGAGATAAACATGGCGGACTGTGTACAGCTCACTGAGGGGCGGAGCTATGCTAATAGGGCAGAGTCCATGCCAGGTGTGGGCGGGGGCTGTTCCAATGTGATGTCACTTGGAGCACATTCCTGAAAGGCTCATTGTGAGAAATTGTTACAGATTTATGGGGAAAATAACAAACGGAGTGGATGAATGTGACACGTAAATATAGACGGTCATATGCTAATGTTATTTTATCACACACTGCTGTGTAAAGACGCATTTGGGCACCTGGCCTGTTTGTGCTGCTTTAATATCACTGCTCTACATCTACATCCTGCATCATAAATGTCAGTTTCATTCTGATGAGAGCTGCAGAAGGCAGGAAACTCCTGCACTGTCACCTGCAGTGTTTTTCACTAGTCAGCTGTGAGAATGAACTATTGTCAACTTCACCAGCTGGACTGACATGGGGTGTTTTCCAAAGGCATTGTTAGTCAACAATGGTCGCAAGTTACGTCGTTATCAACCTAGTTCAACGTTCGGTGTTTCCTGAAACCATCGTTCCAACAAGCATTCGCAAACAGCAAAGTTGTGTGGTTGAAATGACAGCTCCCGACTTTCTTGTTTACATGACGTGGACTTTATCTTCAGCAAAATAAGCAAGCTGATATTCAGTACAATATACATATTTAATTTAGAATATATTCAATTTTAGTTTTAAATATATTCCTTTGTTTGTCAAGAGATTTAAAGTGGCATTTGCAAAGATTGAATCTTTACTATGAGTGAATCTGGAAATAACAGAGATCGAATTTAGGCTTTTTATTCCAGTTGCGTGTTGCGCATCACGTTTGAGCTTCAGCGAGAACCAGTGAGGTTCATTCTCGTGTTACGCATCACGTTTGAGCTTCAGTGAGAACCAATGAGGTTCATTCTCGTGTTACGCAGCACATTTGAGCTTCAGTGAGAACCAATGAGGTTCATTCTCGTGTTACGCATCACGTTTGAGCTTCAGCGAGAACCAGTGAGGTTCATTCTGTGTTATGCAGCACGTTTGAGCTTCAGCGAGAATGAGGTTCCAATGAGGTTCCTTGAGGTTCATTCTCGTGTTACGCATCACGTTTGAGCTTCAGCGAGAACCAGTGAGGTTCATTCTCGTGTTACGCATCACGTTTGAGCTTCAGCGAGAACCAGTGAGGTTCATTCTCGTGTTACGCATCACGTTTGAGCTTCAGCGAGAACCAATGAGGTTCATTCTCGTGTTACGCATCACTTTTGAGCTTCAGCGAGAACCAATGAGGTTCATTCTGTTACGCAGCACGTTTGAGCTTCAGCGAGAGCCAATGAGGTTCATTCTCGTGTTACGCATCACGTTTGAGCTTCAGCGAGAACCAATGAGGTTCATTCTGTTACGCAGCACGTTTGAGCTTCAGCGAGAACCAATGAGGTTCATTCTGTTACGCAGCACGTTTGAGCTTCAGCGAGAACCAATGAGGTTCATTCTCGTGTTACGCAGCACGTTTGAGCTTCAGCGAGAACCAATGAGGTTCATTCTCGTGTTACGCAGCACGTTTGAGCTTCCGTTTATGTTAGCTGATCAATGGGTATATGTGAATAAAAGCCTAAATTAAATCTGTTCGTCATATGAAGTGATCGTGTCTCTTCAGAAAATGGATTAGATTTATGATCTCGTTATGAACTTTTTGAAGCGTCAAAGTGTTAGATGCGTACCTGTCAATGGAGGGACAAAATGCTCTCAGATTTCATTAAAAAGATCTTCATTTGTGTTCCGAAGATGAACAAAGGTCTTACGGGTTTGGAATGACATTAGAGTGAGTAAATGACAGAGTTTAAAGAAACATTTCATTGCTTTCAGCCATCATATCTTTCAATGGCTTTCACAGGTCATGTGGATTTTTTTTTATTATGCATGCTACTCTAAATCCCAGCACCATCAGTATGGGACAAAATACCTATATTACTACCTATATTACTGAATCCAGGTGCAGACCATGGCTGTAGTTCTTCTGTTTGTGGTTTCTTTTCTCAGCGGCTCTATTTCAGGGGCTGTGAGGACAGATCCTGGAGAGTGTTTAATAGCGCTGCAGACGTAATTACAGCATCTCACAGCTTCTTTAGAGATGAGGGATAATTAAAGAGATTGAGGGTGACAAATAAGGGATGAGATGGAAGACAAAGAGGATGACTAATATCCAATGAACAGGGGTGTGTATGTCAGAGTCTTCTATATTGAAAAAATAGCTCTATGTTGTTTTTCACTGAGCTGGTCCAGTGTTCCGCGACCGGGACGAAAACAGCTTTTCCAGGGTGCTGGAGGGTTCATGGGAGTTTGCCCAACCAATCCACATGTGTTTTGTGGATTTGGAGAAGGCATTCGACTGTGTCCCTCGTGGTGTCCTGTGGAGGGTGCTCTAGGAGTATGGGGTCCGGGGCCCCTTGCTTAGGGCTGTTTGGTCCCTGTACGACCAGAGCAAGAGCTTGGTCCGCATTGCCGGCAGCAAGTCGGACTTGTTCCCGGTGCATGTTGGACTCCGGCAGGGCTGCCCTTTGTCACCGGTTCTGTTCATAATTTTTATGGACAGAATTTCTAGGCGCAGCCAAGGGCCGGAGGGTGTCCGGTTTGGGAACCACATGATTTCGTCGCTGCTTTTTGCGGATGACGTTGTCATTTTGGCCTCCTCAGACCAGGACCTTCAGCGTGCACTGGGGCGGTTTGCAGCTGAGTGTGAAGCGGCCGGGATGAGAATCAGCACCTCCAAATCCGAGGCCATGGTTCTCAGTCGAAAAGGGTGGCTTGCCCACTTCAGGTTGGTGGAGAGATTTTGCCTCAGGTGGAGGAGTTCAGGTATCTTGGGCTCTTGTTCACGAGTGAGGGAAGGATGGAACGGGAGATTGACAGATGGATCGGTGCAGCTTCTGCAGTAATGCGGTCGATTTACCGGTCAATCTACGTTCCTACTCTCACCTATGGTCATGAGCTGTGGGTCATGACCGAAAGGACAAGATCCCGGATACAGGCGGCCGAAATGAGCTTTCTCCGCAGGGTTGCTGGGCGCTCCCTTAGAGATAGGGTGAGAAGCTCAGTTACTCGGGAGGAGCTCAGAGTAGAGCCGTTGCTCCTCCACATCGAGAGGAGCCAGTTGAGGTGGCTCGGGCATCTATTTCGGATGCCTCCTGGACGCCTCCCGGGAGGTGTTTCGGGCATGTCCCACCGGGAGGAGGCCCCGGGGAAGACCTAGGACACGCTGGAGGGATTATGTCTTCCGGCTGGCCTGGGAACGCCTCGGGGTTCCCCCGGAAGAGCTGGAGGAAGTGGCTAGGGAGAGGGAAGTCTGGGCGTCTCTGCTTAGACTGTTGCCCCCGCGACCCGGCCCCGGATAAGCGGAAGATAATGGATGGATGGATGGATGTTTTTCACTGCTCTGTGACACCTGATCAGGACCCTGAATCAGTCACTTAATGCCACCTTTTACCTCACTGTGACTGGAATGGACAGATCAAGTCTACATGAAAATTGACAAAAGTCAGCAAACAGTGAAACAATAATCCAATAACTGTAACTGCATAATTTATTCATGCTGCAATGCATGCTGAGAACTCAAACCCTTAACATTTCAGCAGTATTGTTCAATTCTTTAATCAGACTTTTGAGTTTGTCTAAATGGGAAACGTTTGGATACTGATATTTTTGTTGGTTTAAAAAGGGATTTATGTAGTTTCAATAATTTTATATTTCTTAGTATTTGTGACTCAAAAGGTCCCATAAACTGGAAAATATGTAGTTGGTTTTTTGTGACTTTCATAAAAAGAGAAAAATGTAAAAGTAAAGAAGAAATCTATTAGTTTTAACAAAAATCAACCTTTGAAACACTCTTTTGATGTTGAGTTATTATACTATACTATACTACCACATATACCATACTGTACAGTATACTATACTTATATAGCATAGTATCACACCATACTATACTATATATTTGGTCTTTTTTTCTTTTCTTTTATCTCTGTTCAGCACTTGCACACAAATAATAATCTGCAATGTTTGCAATAATTTCATAAAATGTAATTTCTGTGGAAAATTACAAAGTCTGTAAACATGATGTAAACATGGGCCAGAGACAGGATAAGACGGGCACAAGTAGAGATACTGCTGTCCCATAAGCGCCACCTACTGTCAGAGAGTGATTTTGCATTCAGTCCATCTGCTTTTTATTTATGTAGCATAATGTCACAAAGCTAAAGTCAGACCATGCTGTTTTTGTTTTAAAACTTGAAACTACCATTTAATGTTACATTTGTATAGTGTCTTAGTTTGTATTGTGATTAAAATGCAGTGGTTGCCTCTAATTTTGAATGGCTGCAGATTTAAGGCTGGTTTGGCCTGTAATAGAAGAAATAGACAACAAATATGCACAAATTTCCTTTTTTAATCAGCAACAGGATTCACAATCGGCTCTTTGCTTATAAAAAGTCTGCAATCGGAATTGGCCATGAAATCATGATCAGTGCATCCCTGCTACTGTATACTATTGAATGCTATATACTAACCTACTATATTATAATATGCAATACTATACTACTGTGTATTATACAATATACTATACTATTCTTACTACGTATATTATACTATACTAATATTTACTTTACTCATGTATACTATTCTACAATTTACTATTCTATTCTACTATTCTATAATATACTATACTATTACTACTGTATATTATACTAATATATACTATATACTGCAATATACTAAACTTGCTACTGTATCTTGTACTATACTAATATTTACTCTACTAAAGTATACTATACTATACTGTACTAACTACTGTATATTATACTATACTAATTTACTATTCTACTGTATACTATTCTATAGTATACTATCACTACTGTATATTATACCATATACTATATATTTACTATACACTATAGTATACTATACTTACTACTGTATAATATACTATACTATACTGTATTATACTTACTACTGTATCATAATATACAAATATTTACTCTACTAATGTTTAATATACTACAGTATACATACTACTGTATATTATGCTATTAGTACTGTATATTATACCATATACTATACATTTACTATATACTATAGTATACTATACTTACTACTGTATATTATACTTCACACTATACTATACACTCACCTAAAGGATTATTAGGAACACCATACTAATACTGTGTTTGACCCCCTTTCGCCTTCAGAACTGCCTTAATTCTACGTGGCATTGATTCAACAAGGTGCTGAAAGCATTCTTTAGAAATGTTGGCCCATATTGATAGGATAGCATCTTGCAGTTGATGGAGATTTGTGGGATGCACATCCAGGGCACGAAGCTCCCGTTCCACCACATCCCAAAGATGCTCTATTGGGTTGAGATCTGGTGACTGTGGGGTCCATTTTAGTACAGTGAACTCATTGTCATGTTCAAGAAACCAATTTGAAATGTTTTGAGCTTTGTGACATGGTGCATTATCCTGCTGGAAGTAGCCATCAGAGAATGGGTACATGGTGGTCATAAAGGGATGGACATGGTCAGAAACAATGCTCAGGTAGGCCGTGGCATTTAAACAAAGGGGCCTAAAGTGTGCCAAGAAAACATCCCCCACACCATTACACCACCACCACCAGCCTGCACAGTGGTAACAAGGCATGATGGATCCATGTTCTCATTCTGTTAACGCCAAATTCTGACTCTACCATCTGAATGTCTCAACAGAAATTGAGACTCATCAGACCAGGCAACATTTTTCCAGTCTTCAACTGTCCAATTTTGGTGAGCTCGTGCAAATTGTAGCCTCTTTTTCCTATTTGTAGTGGAGATGAGTGGTACCCGGTGGGGTCTTCTGCTGTTGTAGCCCATCCGCCTCAAGGTTGTGCGTGTTGTGGCTTCACAAATGCTTTGCTGCATACCTCGGTTGTAACGAGTGGTTATTTCAGTCAAAGTTGCTCTTCTATCAGCTTGAATCAGTCGGCCCATTCTCCTCTGACTTCTAGCATCAACAAGGCATTTTCGCCCACAGGACTGCCGCATACTGGATGTTTTTCCCTTTTCACACCATTCTTTGTAAACCCTAGAAGTGGTTGTGCGTGAAAATCCCAGTAACTGAGCAGATTGTGAAATACTCAGACCGGCCCGTCTGGCACCAACAACCATGCCACGCTCAAAATTGCTTAAATCACCTTTCTTTCCCATTCTGACATTCAGTTTGGAGTTCAGGAGATTGTCTTGACCAGGACCACACCCCTAAATGCATTGAAGCAACTGCCATGTGATTGGTTGATTAGATAAGTGCATTAATGAGAAATTGAACAGGTGTTCCTAATAATCCTTTAGGTGAGTGTACTGTACTAAACTTACTTCTGTATACTGTACTATATTATATACTATTCTACTGTATACTATAATATACTATTACCTGTGTATATTATACTAAACTAATATTTATTGTACTATAGTACTGTATACTATACTATAATATAGTGTGCTATAATATACTGTACTGTCTATACTCTATAGTGCACTGGATGTATTTGCTGAAGAGTTTGTCTTAAAGATCAGGCAGGCGTTCTTGAAACCCCTCAAGTGAAGTTCATACTTCAAGTCTGTATTGTGTGAAACAAAAAAAACAAGGCTCCCACTCAACTAGAGTGGACTAAGTGAAAGCGGGAGGTAAACTAATGTGCGTCTCCTTGGAAACACTTAATAGCTTTCACACCCGCTCTCTGTCCAGATGGCGTCTGAAACGGGTGATGTCAGATAGACGGCTGCTGTTTCTCTGTGAAAGAGAGCTCGACTGCTGCGCTGATGATCCAGTATAACACCGATGTGTGTGTGAGATAGTATTATCACTGACTCATGGGGGATTACTTTGGCAGATATTATAGGAAACGCTTTCAGATTATAATCAGACGGCTCTGGAGTGATGGAGGCGGAGGGTGTGTGGTGTTGAACGAGTTACACATAGGAGCCGTCTCAAATTCAGCTGAATCGAGATGACTTTGGACAAACACACACACAAAGGTTCACTGGGGTTAAAAGCAGACACAAAGTTTCTATACAATCAGAAATGTTAAGAAAACTTGAAAGTTATTGCTTAATTTATTTATTTCAATTTATTATCAGGACGAATCACACCGAAAAAATTGGATTATTATTTAAACCTGCAAATATACTCAAAGTTTAGTTTTCATCCTATAATTTGTAATGAATGTAGTTATTTTAAATGAGACAAAAATAAAAAAAATATAAGCACTGACATTATTGCTCTCAGATATTAGTGGTTTCACAACACAACAAATATATTATGTAGGCCTATATATTATTTAATTATAATAGATGCATAACCATTTTCAGCTTAGGTTCAAATGCGCGCGCACACACACACACACACACACACACACACACACACACACACACACACACACACACACACACACACACACACACACACACACACACACACACAGTATGTGGTACTTGTATGGGAATGAGTTGAATATTGATGTGATTTAAGTGATATAAACATTAAATGGATGGTTTGAAACAAATCTCTGATAAAGCAACTAGAAAGGCCCTTGTTTGAGTCATTTGTAGTTTTGAGTCGCCACCTAGTGGTGTGGACGAGTGTTACAACAACTTTGTAAGTGGTCATCAAAACATTAAGACTGGGTAAACCCAGCCCGATCTGCTGGCGATTTGATTTCACCCTGCAGCTCAGACTGGAAACCTGTACATTAATTTATACTGCTTCTCTTACGAATTTGATGGGACCAATCACAAACCAGCTTATCCACCTGGTGCGCTATTGGTGGGTTTAACACAATGACGGATAGAGAAGTGACAGATCGTTGGTCTGATTGGTTGAAGGACTATCCAATTGCGTGCAGAGTCATTTGAACTATGCCCGTTAAGCAAGAAGGGTCTGACTGCAGATCCACAGTTTTATCCCCAACTACAGTTTTGCCCGCACATGCGCATTTCGTCGTGAGTTTTATGTCGTCGAGATGCATGTTACAGTGTACTTTGTCAGATTTTTCTACCTCCCATTAAAACAGTAGGTAGCACAATTCAACAGCGAAAAATGCTACCTACCAGCATCATGTTCATGTGGTTTGAGGCTTTTTATTAACATCCATATCCACCCCTAGCCTAAACCTACCCTTAAACAGATGCAAAAAATAACAGCAGGAGCAACAATAACCGTTAGATAGTTTTAGGACAGAAAAGTCCTAAAACTTTTCTGAAAAGATTTAAAAATGAAATGTGACAGCACGGCAAAAGTACTGTAGTGAAACTCCGCATGCACGGGGAAAACTGCTGGGGTGAAACGGTGGCTCTGCGGCTCTGCAGATATTGGGTTGATCACGTCTCTTGTGCAGTAGAAAATACAGAGCAGAATGTTCAGTCCTAAAGAATTGAGCTTGGTCTGGTCATAGCCAGACAACAAAACAATAACAGTTACAACCTTTCACTTATATTGTTGTATTTTCATGTGTTTTGTAAACATACTGAAAAAAAAATTTTTTTACCACTTGTTCAAATTGCTTAATTAAAATGAGCTAAAGCAACACAATTGCTATGCATTTTGTCCTAACTTAATTTGATTGTGTTCAGTCCACTTAAATATAAGTCAAATTGAAGTTGAGATTACATGATTGATTTGTGTTGCATTAACTGAAACTGGGCGGGGCTTGTTAGTTCCCAGCATGCTTTGCATATGGCTAAATCAAGAGTGAGTGTTGTTATTTTATATGTAAAAGTGTTATTTTATGTATTTGAGGAAGATGAGAAAGGGGGAGACCTGATTGTGTATAATAGTGTTTAATATTCAATTATGTTGGGATTATTAGAAGAATTTAAATGACAGTGGGTTACCATTGTGGAGAAGAGTGGGGCATTTGTGGACTAAAACAACTGATGTCATTATGGCTTAGCATTTAAGATGCTAATGTGTGCCATTGCTAGCTAAACATTTGACAACTAGCTTGTGCAGTATTATAGTTCAGTTGTGTAATATTAAAAAATATATGAAATTGAAGTGGATGAATGAATATATGCTATTAAATGCCTGGATCATGTCAGGGAGCCAGATAAAATTCACTTTGAGACTACTTCATTGGGTCACTTAAAAGTATTCATTCCATGATGTTGAAGTTACACGAACAAATTATGTTTGTTTAACTTGATTCATGTGGGACCGATGTACACAATTGAATCATGTAAATCCTACACACTTTTTTTCAGTGTAGTATGTTATGAATGGCACACCACAGCAATCATTTTTATTTATTTATTTATTTACAAATTATTCATCTTTTGGTGAAATTATTATATTTGTTTTTTTGCTATTATCTTTTATGATTGTGCTTGGTGAACAGATTTGATCATGCGTTAAATACACTACACTATTTGAAATGTATGTTTTATTTTTTTAAAGAAATTAAATAATTATTTTATTCAGCATGGATGCAATAAATTTATCAAAAGTGAGAGTAATTTATATTTCAAATATTTTCTTTTGAACTTTCTATTCATCAAAGAATTATGAAATCCTGATGGTTATGAAAATATGAACTGTTATCAACACTGATAATAATCATAAACGTCTCTTGAGCAGCAAATCCTCATATCAGAATGACTTCTGAAGGATCATGTGACACTGGAGACTGGAGGAATGATGATAAATTCAGCTCTGATCACAGGAATAAATTACATTTTAAAATGTATTACAGTAGAAAACAGAACATTTTAAATAGTAATAATATTTCACAATTTTACTGTATTTTTAATCAAAGGCAGCCTTCGTGAGCAGAAGCATTTAATGTTACACAAACATTAACACACACTTTTGATCAATAGTGTATTTATATTTATATGTTCAGCTCTCGCCATAAAGGTGTTTTTGTGAGTTATGTTGTGCAGTCTGATCAGTGTATTGATAATAAGCCAAAAGCAGTGTGGATTGAATGATTGTGTATATAAACTCATATGGCCACTAGAGGTCATCACAGCTCCTCTGAGGGCTGTGGCTTAAACAGGCCAAATTTAATAGCTTACACAGTAAACTAGATTTTAAAAAATTAAAGAAGTTTCTTCAATGGTCTTATGTTAATGAGCACATATTCACAATGATTTCTGTGAGCTGTTTTTGCAGTTTAGCTGTTTAGGAGCTTGAGCTGTGAAGTCTATATAGAGCATCAAACTTCATTTCCTGTTTTCCATTGTTTCCTTTGGAGTGAAATGTAAAGTCTGCAATTTTGCAGTGGTTAAATAAGATTTGCTTGACATAAACCGTCTCACAGTTGGAGCTGAGATTAAAACACTTTCTTTACAGCAACATGTCTGTCATTGTAAATTAAATTTCCCGATTCTCAGACCAAAGAGGGTTCATATTGCATATCAGCTGTTTCAGATCTCCAGCTGAGTGTGGAGAACTTTCCCAAAACCCATTGAGTGTTTTGATCACTGTGTGAGTGATCCGAGAGGATTTCCATTGTAAAAGTCACATTCTTTCCTATTTGTTGCGCTCTTTCCCGGCCCAGCGGTTCATCGGTCAGTCAGGTATGCTGGGACTTCCTCTGGCCATCTGGGAAAGAGAGCAAACCGAGTCCCTTTGGAGTTCCTTAGACGTTTAGGATCAGAGTTTTCCTTATAGGCACGCACACGCACACGCACACGCACAGACCACCAGTCAAAGTATTGAACCCACTTCATCTGTAACTACACACTCCCAAGATGCATTGCAGCTGACAATGAGTCAGTCTCCGTACACTCTCGAGCAAATTATATTTTATGTGCGTATATCTTAAGTAATATTTTGCAATAAACCAAAGATGCATGTCAATATAATTATAATCATTGTCCAGTTGATGTTATTTGATGGTATTTCAAACATCTTCATGATCTTGAAAAGTAATACATGAGCATTATTTTCCACAAAATAAATATGTACATGACTATGTATAACTGGTTTATGTCTCCTCTCTGTCTGTCTCCAGGTATGGATGATTTGTCATGTGTGGGGTCTGGCTGAGGGCCGCTGTTGCCCTGGCGTCTGCACCCCATTGGCTGATTCACCAGCATGTACCGTAGAAACGGCCTATCGGATGGCACCAGCATTAGCTCCGCCTCCTCTGAGGTAACCACTCCTCCTTTAAAAGAAATGTTAAATAACTTGAATATTTTCTTTACTAATTGCTTTTGTTCAAAAGTGGTCATCATTGGAAATTAAATGTCCTTATTTCAGCACGACAGACTTGTATAAATGTGATTAATTTCATTATAACAATTCAGCTCATAAGTGACTCATGGACAGGGTTATTATAGTTTACTAAAGCTATAAAGAAATATGTTTGTGATACTTGAAATAAAATAAATATTAACTGAAATAAACTGAAAATGTAAAAAAAAAGAAATCTTACTTTTATTTCAGCTAGTTGCCAAAGCAACATTTCTCATTTTATTTAGTTTAACTTAATTTACTAATATTATTACAAATTAATAAAAACAAACTATATAGAGACATTTAAAACAACAATAACTGATAGCAATGACAAAAACACCAAAACTTGACAATACCAGATCTGTATCAGCAACAGTGCAACATTTTGGCTAATACAATCATTGTTTTTATGTGATGGTTGATAAAATTATATTATTATGCAATAGTTGTATACATTTGATTTTATGCATACTGTACATATATAGTACCAGAAGACTCTAATGCTCATCAAGCCTGCTTTTAAAAAAATCAAAAATACAGAAAAAAACAGTAATACTGTGAAATATTACAATTTAAAATAATGCTATTTTAATATACTTTAAATGTAATGTATTCCTGTGATCAGAGCTGAATTTATCATCATTCCTCCAGTCTTCAGTGTCACATGATCCTTCAGAAATCATTCTCATATGAGGATTTATTATCAATATTGGAAACAGTTGCTTAATATTTTTTGGAACCTGTGATACTTTTTTTCAGGATTCATTGATGAATAAATATCATTTATTCAATCTAGAAATCTTTTCTAACGATATAAATCTTTACTACCACTTTTTATCCATTTAACACATCCTTGCTGATTAAAGTATAAATTTCTTTCAAAAAAAGAAAGAAAAATGACTTTTGAACTTCAGTGTATATTGTTAGTAAAGATTTCTATTTTAAATAAATGCTGTTCTTTAACTTTTTATTAATCAAAGAATCCTGAAAAAAGATCACAGGTTATAAAAAATTAATCAGCACAACTGTTTCCAACATTAATAATAAATCATACTCATATTAGAATGATTTCTGAAGGATCATGTGACACTGAAGACTGTGAGTAATGATGATGAATTCAGCTTTGAGCACAGGAATTTATTTTAAAGTTTAATAATACACTCACCTAAAGGATTATTAGGAACACCTGTTAAATTTCTCATTAATGCAATTATCTAATCAACCAATCACATGGCAGTTGCTTCAATGCATTTAGGGGTGTGGTCCTGCTCAAGACAATCTCCTGAACTCCAAACTGAATGTCAGAATTGGAAAGAAAGGTGATTTAAGCAATTTTGAGCGTGACATGGTTGTTGGTGCCAGACGGGCCGGTCTGAGTATTTCACAATCTGCTCAGTTACTGGGATTTTCACGCGCAACCATTTCTAGGGTTTACAAAGAATGGTGTGAAAAGGGAAAAACATCCAGTATGCGGCAGTCCTGTGGGCGAAAATGCCTTGTTGATGCTAGAGGTCAGAGGAGAATGGGCCGACTGATTCAAGCTGATAGAAGAGCAACTCTGGCTGAAATAACCACTCGTTACAACCGAGGTATGCAGCAAAGCATTTGTGAAGCCACAACACGCACAACCTTGAGGCGGATGGGCTACAACAGCAGAAGACCCCACCGGGTACCACTCATCTCCACTACAAATAGGAAAAAGAGGCTACAATTTGCACGAGCTCACCAAAATTGGACAGTTGAAGACTGGAAAAATGTTGCCTGGTCTGATGAGTCTCGATTTCTGTTGAGACATTCAGATGGTAGAGCCAGAATTTGATGTAAACCGAATGAGAACATGGATCCATCATACCACTGTGCAGGCTGGTGGTGGTGGTGTAATGGTGTGGGGGATGTTTTTTTGGCACACTTTAGGCCCCTTAGTGCCAATTGGGCATCGTTTAAATGCCACGGCCTACGGGCATTGTTTCTGACCATGTCCATCCCTTTATGACCACCATGTACCCATTCTCTGATGGCTACTTCCAGCAGGATAATGCACCATGTCACAAAGCTCAAATCATTTCAAATTTGTTTCTTGAACATGACAATGAGTTCACTGTACTAAAATGGCCCCCACAGTCACCAGATCTCAACCCAATAGAGCATCTTTGGGATGTGGTGGAACGGGAGCTTCGTGCCCTGGATGTGCATCCCACAAATCTCCATCAACTGCAAGATGCTATCCTATCAATATGGGCCAACATTTCTAAAGAATGCTTTCAGCACCTTGTTGAATCAATGCCACATAGAATTAAGGCAGTTCTGAAGGTGAAAGGGGGTCAAACACAGTATTAGTATGGCGTTCCTAATAATCCTTTAGGTGAGAGTGTGTCACAATATTACTATTTTTACTATTTTTGAACACATTAATGCAGCCTTGATGAGCAAAAGAGACTTCTTTCAAAAACATTAAAAATAATGTTTCCAAACTTTTGACCGGTACTGTGTGTGTGAGTGTGTGAGTGTGTGAGTGTGTGAGTGTGTGAGTGTGTGAGTGTGTGAGTGTGTGAGTGTGTGAGTGTGTATATTTGGGGGGTATACTCTGTTGTGCTTTTGGGGGGTTTGTCATTGCGACCTCACTCAGGTCCTCTACAGGGTGTCTGTTCTCTGATGGACAGTTTATGGGTTTGCAGTGGAGCATTGCATTGCTCTAATGAGTGTTTGACCCTGAATGGCAGGCAGTGTGAATGAGGTAGTGCCTCTGGCATCCGCCGACCCCTCATTTCCACTGCCATCGATGTTCACCCCTCATTACAGCACCAGCCCACGACCTGCCAGCCTCCAGTATCTGCAAACGGACAAGTTCCTCCACTGACAAATGTACTGTGGTGGCACCATGATTTTTCACCGCAATTTTTCATACATGCACTACCATTCAAAAGTTTGGTCTCGTTATGATAAAATCTCATATGCACACCAAAAGCTGTATTTATTTGACCACAAATAAAAATGGTAATGCTGTGAAATATTATTACCATTTAAAACTTTTTCTACTGTAATATATGTTAAAATGTAATTCATTCTTGATGAAAAGCTTTATCATCATTCCTCCAGTCTTCAGTGTCACATGGTCCTTCAGAAATCATTCTCATATGAGGATTTACTGCTCAAGAAACATTTATGTTTATCAATGTTAAAAACAGTTGTGCTGCTTCATGTTTTTTCAAGATTTTTTTGATGAATAGAAAGTAAAAAAAAAAAGCATTCATTTGTTAAATAAATCTTTTGCAACCTTATAAATGTCTTTTACTGTCACTTTTGATCAATGCATTCTCGCTGATTAAAAGTGTTAGTTTTCTTGCTGAATGATTGCCATTTTCTTACCATGGCGCTTCAAAGTCTCGTAAAATCAACATATTTTTGGACATGTATGCATCCAGTACATAAAAACATTAGACATTTGCCCGTGTGAGTTGACGTGTCCTCATTCGGACGCTGTTATCATCAGATCAAAGATCGTTTCAATCAAGCTCCAGGAACTTTTCATGCTTTTTCCAGTGCTGGCAGTCGTCCCGTGAGAAACATATACCACGTCTGCCATGAAAACCTCACGCTAACCCGACAACTTTGCTTTTCCGTGGAAAGAACTGTGCTGATTTTGATCTGTTCTGCGATGGCTGATGGTCAATACATGAGAGCCACACCAGAGCAAATACGGGATAATGTGCAGTCAGCATCAAAAAACAAACCCAGACCAGCGCAATAAAAACAGGAACATTTAGGAAGACCGTAATTGTGGTCAGTTTTGATTTCTAGTTGTCTTTAATTAGTTTTTGAATAGTTGTTGTTTTTATCCCTCCCTCTCTTCTCTCCTATTGTTCTTGAGCATCTGTAATATTTCAGGGTGTCTTCATATTGCTTGTTTCTCTCATTTAGGGAAGTAACAGCTCCGTGTCTGTGGACGGCCCGAGCGCTGACTATGCGAAGAGCTACGATGCCGTCGTGTTTGATGTGCTGAAAGTGACGCCAGAGGAGTTTGCGGTGAGTAAAACTGTCAGCGCTCAAACTGATGCTTTCTCTGGTGGAAAACTGAGATGGCCTTTCGTTCTACATCATTTGTCTTGTCCTGTAATGATGCAGCTCCATGAGTCTCATTAGTAGCTTTCCTGGTCAGTCGGGACCTTTCCGTTTGGAAACAATAGCTCTGTTCCAAAACCTTGCTGTCTAGCGCTTGTGTAACCGCCATCCTGACTGACACGCGGCCTTGTGAGCACCAATACTCAGCATCCTTGTGGAGACGATGAAAGAGACAAATACTTCAGGAACAAAGGATGTTGAAAAAGTCGGTGATCACTGTCATGCTCGGTGTAGTTCTCTAAGGAAGCATGTTTTTACCAATCCGAGTCAAACTGGACTTTTGGCTGGTTTGATAGGGGTTTAGGGCACTTTTCAGATGGTTAGATCAAGTAGAACAAAGACAAATTTAAAGGGATAGTTCACCCAAGATTTACTCCCCCTCAAGTCATCCTAGGTGTATATGACATTCTTCTTTCAGACAAATACAATCAGAGTTATATTAAAAATCCTGGCTCTAAGCTTTATAATGGGAGTGAATGGTAGCCCAAAAAAGTGCATCCATCCATCATTAAAGTAATCCATACGGCTCCAGTGGGTTAATAAAGGCCTTCTGAAGCAAAGCCAATATCCATATTTATAACTTTATAAACTATAATCACTTACGGCTGCCCGATTATGGTAAAAATCATAATCACGGTTATCTTGCTCAATATTGAAATCCCGATTATTTAACACGATTATTGTTGGATGATATGATCAAAGTTTTATTTCATGATATGAGTAATTTTAAATGTCTGAGTTATCAATACTTCAGCAAAAACTAATACTAGGTTAATTAATGCAAGTAAAAGTCCTCAGTCAGCAATACAACAAGAACAAAGAAACAAAATAACAAACAAAAAATACAACAGAACAAAATACAAATGAAATAAACAGTGCTTTAAGTTTTTCAGGAAGATGTATTAACCGGTATTCAGATAAATGATAGCCTACAACAGAAATTGAATAATCAAATGTAAAATAACACTTCTGTATACATTAAATATAGACTAATCCTTATTAAAGTTACAGCTTATTGATTCAAGAGCAGTGAGTGATTTTATCTTTGTCTTTTGTTGTTTAACACTAATGACTGCAGATTTATTAGGCTGCTGTCACTTTAAGAACTAATGCACGGATCCAATGTACTTTACACGTGTGCACTTCCTCAGTGTTTGCATTCAATTAAGACATAGCCGACTGGGTTTATGAGGTTACTTAGCAAAATGGCATTTCGACATATTTGTGTGTAGGCTATTTGACCGTTTAGGCGCGTATCCGAAGCCCACAGTATACTTCGCTTATGCACTTTCCACCCCATCTCGGAGTGCGCGCACAAGATTAGCCGCCTAGGGAACAGTGTCTCTTTCGCGGCTTAATGCACTTTAGTACTGCTGTTTAATATCAAGCATGTCCCCACACTTATTTGGCTGATCAAGTTTGGGCTATTATGGAGGAACGCAAGCGCGCCGCTGTGAAGAAAAGGAAGGTGCGCTGGATGAAATGCAGCAGCGGCACAATAATCGCTTCAATTATCTTGCTTTTATAATCGTTGGAAGCCAAAATTGAAATTGAATATAATCACTGGCTACGCTGAAGCTCAGAGGATCGAGCGAAACAAGACACCGGTCACGAATTAGACGTCTAAAGCAAGAATTTTTAAAGAGAAATGTGTGAGGAGCTTGAGTTTGTTTGCAGCGAGAGAGGCGTCTACTCTCACCTGAGCTTACACTACTCCTACATCCTATGTCATATGTCGGGTCAGAGGTCACTCCTCTGCCAGAACTAGACTCGCGTACAGCTGTTACCAGAAGCAAGTGATTATAGTTTATAAAGTTATAAATATGGATATTAGCTTCGCTTCAGAAGGCCTTTATTAACCCACGTATGGATTCCTTCTATGTTGGATGGATGCACTTTTTTGGGCTTCAAAATCTAAGGACAATCTATCGTTCAATGCCATTATAAAGCTTGGAAGAGCCAGGATATTTTTAATATAACTCTGATTGTATTCGTCTGAAAGAAGAATGTCACATACACCTAGAATGACTTGAGGGTGAGTAAATCATGGGGTCATTTTCATTTTTAGGTGAACTATCCGTTTAAAGAACTGACCCAGTAAATTGTTTATATATGCGATATGCATTATTTTCTTTTCATCTTATTATTTTTAATACATTTTAAATTAATCATTGATAAATTTTTTTATTTGTCACTTTCTTCTTATTATTTGTATTTCTTATGCATCCTTTTTTTAAGTCCTGTTTAGACAGGTTAGGCCTTATATTCCAGAAATACTGGATTTAAAAAAATCTATTAAAAAAATAAAATAAAATAAAATAATAATCTAAATTGTGATTGTGTAGACATGCATTTTCTGTGAAGCTGCTTTGAGACGATATGTACTGTGAAAAGCGCTATACAAATAAATGTGAATTGAATATAAATTCTATTACTACATTCATTTTTTTATTAATTTACATTTTTTTAAATTGTATACCTTTCTTATTTGGTTTTAATGGATTTTAAATGCATTTGTATTTTTTTACTGTAATATTTGATCTTTCATGATCGTCTCTTTTATGTGAAATCTGCTATATAAATAAACTTGCCTTGCCCAACATGCTTTAAATTAATTTTAAGTGTAATAATAATATTTATAATCAACTTTTTTTGCACGGTTTTATGGGATTGCCTTGCCCGCAAAAGATGCATGTGAGTCTGCCTCAGAATTTGAACGGGTATCCCATAATGTTCCTGGCTAATTTTCAAAGCAGCCATTGCATCTGGAGTTCACCTACAGTGAGCCGAGGGTCTATGATGATTTAATAACTTAAAAACTCTCCGAATAATATACAGAATGTTATTGGTGATTTAGTGAAGGACAGTTTCCTATGAGTTGTGAGATTTGAGAGTTTATTAGCCATAATTTACATGTATGAAGGTCTTATTTAGACATGTAAGGAACTGCAGTTTTAAAGGACCCTGTTGAACCTTCATTGTGGTGATTTTTTTTTTGATGAATTGTTTTCATTCATTTTGTCCTTTCCCATAATGTACGCCGTAACTCAGAGCTGGAAAATGAGCTCATGGCTGTGATTACTCACTCTCAGTTTCAGTGAAAATGTGACTATATTTTTGTCTTTTCTGTTTCACAGAGCCAAATTACCCTGATGGACGCCCCTGTTTTCAAGGCCATACAGCCAGAGGTAAGACCAAGGTCACATGTTTTGTGGGTGATGCATTGTAGACTAGAGAATACACTTCAACATTAGATTATGTTGCATCATGGTCGTCTGTAAAATCATTTATTTTATATTATTTTATTATTTATTTTGTATTTATGTTTTCAGTTCTGGATGATGACTGGTCACATTTCTAGTCACGCTAATATATACTGTATTGGGCTTATTGTCCTTGGTTTTTAATTAAATTTTTTTAAATATTATTATATTTTGTAGTGTAAGGAGCGGTTTTACTGCTAAGACAAAAGCTGAGATCCAGCATCCTGCAATAAAACAATAAAACTCAATCTGAAGAGAAGATCTCACAGAGAAACTGTAGGACACCGCCCTGACCAAAACCCTCTCCCCCTCTCTACCTCCCTTTCCCCCTTCCCCCTGATTCAAGTACCAGAATGCAGATATACTACAGATGATGTATCTTGTGAATCTATTGTTTTATCCCTTTCATGTCTGGTGTCTTTTTAAAGGTCATAGTGCGATTGGTACAATGGTCTCAACATCACTGAAGTCACTGATAGGGTTAGAAAGATTGAAACATATGAGAACTGTGTTCTCTTTTTGAGTGGTCTCTTCAAAGATATCTGTTCCTCTCCCCCAAACTAGGTGTTTGTGTTGCAAATATTTACAACCCTTTGTTCTGGTCTGGGTATTTAAGGAAGGGTAGCAGGGCTGCCATTTGTGAACATTCTGTAGCCATGCAGTGTTGCATCATTGTCCTAAGAGGCACTCACACACACACTGTATGTAGTGTGCCAGATATGACTCTTTGAAACTATTTTCATATTACTTCGCAATGGTATTTTATATTTTTATGCTGAAAGTTGTGTACCATGGATTCATGTTTAAGTATGATGTTTAAGTTCTGTCTGGCTAAAATAAACCTTTGTCTTGATTTACCTTGTATTATTCTGAAACCATTTATTTATTTAGTCCTTTATTTCTGCAATTCTTTTGCCAGAATAGATCAAACCGAGGACCCCTGACTGAAGCATGGAGCGCAGCATACGGGATAATCTGATTTCTGACTATTACTAAAATTACACTTTTTGTTGAGTAAGCATGTGTGACCACTTAAAGGTAAAATATTCACTCTGCAATCCTCTGACTAATATCAGAACTGGCTAGGTTGTGATCGTGGGCGGGGAAACCGGACGCTTCGTTCCTGTGCGATATCGGGTCCCTTGATGAACAAATATTTGAAATTAAGAGATACTAAAAAATCAACGATCCAAATTAAATCACAACTAAAATTATGATCAGCTGTTAAGTTACAAATGTAACAAAGTTACAAAGAATTGGAGTCAGATAAAATTATTCATGGAGTCAGATTTAAAATTCGATGGTCATAAATTAAGTGATTTTAACAGAAGTGCTGAAAAGGCTTACACGCAGAAGTTCTTCGACCAGGCCGTTAGATTCCGTTCTTGGGCTAACGGATGGACCCTACTGTAGTTTTTATTTAATTTAATATTTTAATGAATTTATTATTATTATTATTATTATTATTATTATTATTATTTGATAGTTTTCATTGAATTGAATTGAATTTCATTTTTTTTTTTATCTTATGTTTTGTAGTTTTTATTGAATTGAACTTTTTTAAATTTAATTTTAATTTGTTTTGTTTTTTATTATATTTTATAGTTTTAATTTGAATTTAATGTTATTTTATTAAGTCCTGGACTATTTCTTTGAATTGTAATGCCTCCATTTAACATGAAATTGCAATGCAAACCACGTGAACATTTTACCTGCATGGACACGTATGTTTTGAGCAAGATTACCTTACTGAAACTGTTGCGTTTCCCTCTATCTGAACTCTTTCCCCGCCAGCGTTTTTAAAAGAAGTTGCCAGCCAGCGCCAGGGTTTTTGATCATTTTCACAAAAATGTAATGGCCCATAGAATATTTTGTTGTATGGATATCTGAATATCTATCATCCAATATATCAAATGAAGCTTCATGCATTCTATCTAGCTTCATGCATGCCTTTTTCATCAACACTTAAATATGGGTAAGTTTCATTAAAAAAGCTACATTTTGAACAAAAAGCTGAAAATTACGTTTTTGTCAAAGACTACATCCAGATCAGATTCAGAGCGATGATCAAACACAGATGGAGTAGATGGAGTCCATCTGCTGTCCCTAATGCTTCACAGTCCTATAGCTCGTCCTGGGTCCACATTTCATTCAGTTACATTAGATAGTTTTGATTTATATGTGGTTTAACGTTGATGGTCGCGTTATTTTACATATGCATCTGCTTGCATACGATCGCTTGTTTTTTATTTGCGTCGTCGTCTTCGCCTGTGCTTTGATCGGGAGATTCTGTACTGATTCAGAAGATGCGTAATAACGCCCCCTAGCGTATAACAGTGAAAACACGGCAACCCAGAAAATTCCGTGTTTGGCTGGGAAAGAGTTAGTAATATAAAGTGTAAACCTACTCATTTAATCATTTATGCTACTATTTTGAAACCGGTGCTAATAGCAAACAGCCATTGTTTTGATTGAGGAACAGCGGCCGGTAAAACCCGAGCGTGTGTTTAGACGGTCAGTTGCGGCGGAGTGGAATCGCAGACTTTGCGAATTAAACGCCTTGGCAGAATATTCTAACAACCTAACAGTTTTTCATTATGGATGTTTATATACTGTTTGGGAAAGAGAATAACAGTTCAGTATCAGTTCAGACCGTGATGTAAAACTGGGAAAACATGCCGCTGGCTTACAGCGCTTGATGGATGAGACCACCTGTGACCCACTTTCATTGGTTTACCACCTTATTCAGCACCTCAGTAGTGCACTGGTGTGTCTTGTCTAGTTAGTGGTGACCAGCATCAGTCGTTTTATTGTGCATGCTTGAATTTAGTGCCTTGATTTTATTTAGAAAAAGCTAAATTCTAGTTCTTCAGTATGCATTTATTGCATGGATCAAATCCTGAGGGAACACGCATGCATGTGAAGCCGATACCCCTGACCGTGCATGTTGAGCACTTCCCCTAACATACTTAAACGTTTGAGCTACGCAAATAAATATAGGGGGTTCGTTTCAGTCTGTGAACTTTCAGACGGAAACAAGTCTGGGGTTTGGTGTTGCTCATCCACGAAAAAAAAGTGTGCAGTCCAAGACAAGGTCTGTGTATGATTTAGGTAGGCTATTATATTGCGCAAGTTTGGAAGGCTGTTTATCACTTTTTTTTTTGGAACAGGCCTTTAAGATGCTGTAATGTCTGCGTCTCCCTGTGTGTTTGCAGTCACACTTTCAGGCATTCAATCTTTTGCGTGTTTGAAAGTGTGCAAGAGAAATGCCCTTATTTACAGGCGTTTGCATGAGTATATGCTGCATTTGCTATAATAGAGACTGTGCGTTTGCTGAGGTCAGTCAGCTACATCTGGAGTCCAAAGAAGCTGATTACCTCAGTGCTGTGTTTATAGCTAAACATAAACACGTTTCGTCATTTCTCTTTTGAATAGCAGAGAATTATGATGCGTAACAGGGAATTTGTAAACTAACATTTTCTCCAGCTTTAGTCTGTCCGTCAGCGGGCCACGGATTCAAGCTTTCATTAGTCTTTGTTCAGTCTCTGAGTTTAATACGTCCAGGCTTAAAGGGAATAGAATATTCCGGCTTTTGATGTATAACTCGGTTTATAAAAACAATAAAATGTGTTGACTGACTGAAATGGAAGTCTTCAGCGGAATCAGTGTAAGTGCAGTGCAGTGCTGTTGAAAATGACTGCTGGTTTTAGCTGGATTCCCTGGATTTTAAGCGCTATTGGTCACTTCTCAGCTGATCAGGTCAATTGAAATAAAGCTGAAATAAAATACTACATTAGAAAATTAGACATAAATGTTCAAAAATTATGAAAACTGAAATAAAAAATAAATTAAAGATACAAAGAAATATATATCAATTTTAGTAGTTTTATATATATATATAATAAAAACTACTAAAATTGACAAAAGCATATAAAATTCAACTATAATACAAAGTCTAACCTTTATTTTATTTTATTTTATTTTATTTTTCCCGGTTACATTTCCAGTCACACGAAGATACTAGATTTATAAAAATTAGACATGTTGCCTTGGCAACTAACTGAAATAAATATTCTAAAATTATGAAAACCATATAAATTAAAGATACAGCACTACTAAAATTGACAAGAACATATAACAGAATGACTAAAACAACCTAAAATAAAGTAATTAGCATTATAAAACCCAATTCAACCCAAATCATCTTCACATGGACCAGTTGATTTTTTATTTTTAAATTCTAAATGTAGAATAAAATAAAATAAAAATCTATTAGATTTTATTTTTGTATTTTCCATTTTAATGTTTGAAATGTTTTAATAATTTTGTTGGTTTTTTTGTCATTTTTATTATTGTTTTTAATGTGTAGTTTATGCATTTTATTTGATTACATAAATTGTTTTAGTACATAAACTAAATGCTTTAGCAACTATTTATTAAATAAAGATTAAGAAATTAAAAATGTATATAAAATTAAAATGTATACATTAAGTTTTTTTATATTTTATTTAATGTAACAAATGTTTTATGGTTTTAGTTTTAGTTAACCATAATAACCCTGGAACCTGTTGAGCTTATTTAATAATGAGCACACAGATATGTGTGTATGAATCCAGTCTCCTGCTCTGAGCATTAATTATGAGAAACACTCTTGATTAGGTTGCTGCATTTTTGTGGGTTTTTACTTTTTAACTGTAATTAGAGTTTATTAATCAGTTTAATGGAAAATACATTAACAAAGCACTGAACAAACACGAGAAGCAGTTTTGGCTGAACGAATGAGTTAAAAATGAGGAAACTTCTGTTGCACCTGAAACCTCTGGATGCATGTTTTCCATGTTTTCCTAGAGTCAGCTATGATTGAGTTATTCATCTTCATTATGTTAACGTGAGATGCATTAGATGCATAGAATTTTATCCTCAATTCAGATGTAAAGCCGCCGGCCTCGCCACTTGAATTCGCCCATAATTCCTTTCCTGACACTTTTACGCCGTCTCTCGGAGCAGCGTGACCTCTGGCCCTCCCAAACACAGACTTCCCGCTGATGCAAAGGAAAAGAGGTAACCACCTCCAGCTGTGTCTGCTTTTGCCATCTTTGCCTCCTCTTTTACTCCCGTCAAGTCTCGGCTGAAGCGAGTAATCTGTAGGTGTGCATGCCCCGACTCGAAATGAACTTCAGGGATAATTCTCTGCTGTAAAGGAAGTTGACGTAAGGTCTGACCGTCTCCTAACCTCTGACCGTCGCCACTTTCCATGAGAGTGAGGTAATGAATTTACTGTAGTAAATTAACCATTAGTGTTAAAAATTGCAGTCTGTAATTGCAGAAAAGTATGACCTGCCAGTAGTTGTCATGGTAACAGTCTTAAACAAACCTTTATTTTCAACTAAATTTCAGAGCTATTATCAGTGGAATATCATCTTTATCTACACATATCCTACATATATGGCTGTTTAATTTTGTACACACACTCACACTCACACTCACACTCACACTCACACTCACACTCACACTCACACACTCACACTCACTCACACTCTCACACTCACACTCACACTCACACTCACACACACACTCACACTCTCACTCTCACTCTCACACTCACACTCACTCTCACTCTCACACACTCACACCTCACACTCTCACTCACACTCACACTCACTCACACTCACACCTCCACTCACACTCACACTCACACACACACACTCACACTCACACTCACACTCACACTCACACTCACACTCACACTCACACTCACACTCACTCACACTCACACTCACACTCACACTCACACTCACACTGGCCAGCCTTCGCTCCCCACGGTTCACCACTGTTCCTTCCTTGGAGCACTTTTGATAGATCCTGACCACTGCAGACCGGGAACACCCCACAAGAGCTGCTGTTCTGGAGGTGTGTGTGTGTGTGTATGTATATATACACACACGCACACACGCACACACGCACACGCGCACACACACTATACACATACACATAAACAGTCCAGTTTATGACCTTGTTTGATGCGTTGATCAATCCCAGAAATGATCTCATTGTATAACTAGACTGCCTGTGCGTTGTCCCGTTAGCAGTAAATGCCACTGAAATGTTAAAAACCCACAAGATCACGACCACAGTGATGTGAAGAGCAGGTGTTAGGACAGGAGAGTTTGTATTGGGTTCTTTCAGACAGCCCACAGTGCTGTGCATCCACTTTAGTGCCAGGCATTCTGGGAATGAAAGTTAAAAACGCAACCTTCGACCTCTCACATGTTTTCTCTTTAATTGGCTGAGTGCGCTCCAAGTGTTCACCGCAAGCTCTTACGCCCACCTTGAGGGCCTAGGGATCCTTCTCTTCATCATCACAATTTATTACTGAATCACTTTTCTACAGTTTTTTTCTCTTCATCACAGATAATTCAATTCAAATGTAGGTCTTTTAACTTTCTAAATCCCCCCCAAGTGTTTATGAAAAGTTTTATGAGAGTTTTAGTAAATTGCATGATGATTTTATAAAATGCAACATTTTCAGCAAAACCTTAGCGTTTATTTTGCGCATTTCATATTGCGCATGTGTCTCTCATTAGACCGCTTCTATTCAGCTCCAAATGTTTATTTCTTTCATTCAGCTCAGAGTAAAGTCTTTTCAACACATCTTGTGTGGACTATCTTTTGTTTGTTGTAACATCTAAAATCTGATTGGATGAGCCACGTTTAAAGTCATTGGAAAATAGCCATAAAACAGACCTGTGATTGAATATCATTTTGTATTATTAACCCAATTCTATGGTTTAGCTATAATGCAAGAATTGCTTAAGACATGCATTCTGCTTAATTTGAAGAAGTTACATCTCCAAAAATGCATGCAATTTATGCACCACTTGCATCTTTAAATGAGAAATTTTGAATGTGCATCAGCCCTGACTAAGGACTACAGGACCTGTGAGAGACATCTGTGGTAGATCATCGTTCCCGTCTAATTGTCTTTTTTGCTCTGTGTTTTTGCAGCATCAGTAATCTATTGTGACAGTGTATAAATAGAGGATAATTGCGAACACATTAGTTTAGCTGAACTAACGGGTAAGCTGCAAATGAAGTAAACTCACAGAAAGTCTTTCAAACCCAGTTCGCTTGGGGAGTTGAGTGTTGAAAAAATAATCAGAACAATCTAAATAATTATTGATTGAAGGAGGAAACTTGAGATCTTACACAAAGCTGAAAGAACATACAAAATCATCACTTAAACGGGGTTCGGTTACACTTTGTTTAAATATAGAGGCTCCACGGTATAATAATTCTGCTTCTACTTGCGGGCCTGCTGTCAGTCAAAGGCACTGTATGTGAGGAAGCTCAAACGTGCTGTGTAACACGAGAATGAACCTCATTGGTTCTCGCCGAAGCTCAAACGTGCTGCGTAACACCAGAATGAACCTCATTGGTTCTCGCTGAAGCTCAAGCGTGCGTAACACAGAATGAACCTCATTGGTTCTCGCTGAAGCTCAAACGTGCTGCGTAACACGAGAATGAACCTCATTGGTTCTCGCTGAAGCTGAAACGTGCTGCGTAACACGAGAACGAACCTCATTGGTTCTCGCCGGAAGCTCAAACATACTGCGTAACGAGAATGAACCTCATTGGTTCTCGCTGAAGCTCAAACGTGCTGCGTAACACGAGAATGAACCTCATTGGTTCTCGCTGAAGCTCAAACGTGCTGCGTAACACGAGAATGAACCTCATTGGTTCTCGCTGAAACTCAAATGTGCTGCGTAACATGAGAACGAACCTCATTGGTTCTCGCTGAAACTCAAACGTGCTGCGTAACACGAGAGTGAACCTCATTGGTTCTCGCTGAAGCTCAAACGCGTGAACCTCATTGGCGTAACACGAGAATGAACCTCATTGGTTCTCGCTGAAGCTCAAACGTGCTGCGTAACACGAGAATGAACCTCATTGGTTCTCGCTGAAGCTCAAACGTGCTGCGTAACACGAGAATGAACCTCATTGGTTCTCGCTGAAGCTCAAACGTGCTGCGTAACACGAGAATGAACCTCATTGGTTCTCGCTGAAGCTCAAACGTGCTGGGTAACACCAGAATGAACCTCATTGGTTCTCGCTGAAGCTCAAACGTGCTGTGTGACCCAGAATTAACCTCATTGGTTCTCGCTGAAGCTCAAACGTGCTGTGTGACCCAGAATGAACCTCATTGGTTCTCGCTGAAGCTCAAACGTGCTGTGTGACCCAGAATGAACCTCATTGGTTCTCGCTGAAGCTCAAAAGCGTGCTGTGTGACACAGAATGAACCTCATTGGTTCTCGCTGAAGCTCAAAGCGTGCTGTGTGACACAGAATGAACCTCATTGGTTCTCGCTGAAGCTCAAACGTGCTGTGTGACACAGAATGAACCTCATTGGTTCTCGCTGAAGCTCAAACGTGCTGTGTGACACAGAATGAACCTCATTGGTTCTCGCTGAAGCTCAAACGTGCTGTGTGACACAGAATGAACCTCATTGGTTCTCGCTGAAGCTCAAACGTGCTGTGTGACACAGAATGAACCTCATTGGTTCTCGCTGAAGCTCAAACGTGCTGTGTGACACAGAATGAACCTCATTGGTTCTCGCTGAAGCTCAAACGTGCTGTGTAACACAGAATGAACCTCATTGGTTCTCGCTGAAGCTCAAACGTGCTGTGTAACACAGAATGAACCTCATTGGTTCTCGCTGAAGCTCAAACGTGCTGCGTAACGAGAATGAACCTCATTGGTTCTCGCTGAAGCTCAAACGTGCTGTGTGACACAGAATGAACCTCATTGGTTCTCGCTGAAGCTCAAACGTGCTGTGTAACACAGAATGAACCTCATTGGTTCTCGCTGAAGCTCAAACGTGCTGCGTAACGAGAATGAACCTCATTGGTTCTCGCTGAAGCTCAAATGTGCCGCGTAGCACGAGAATGAACCTCATTGGTTCTCGCTGAAACTCAAACGTGCCGCGTAACACGAGAATGAACCTCATTGGTTCTCGCTGAAACTCAAACGTGCTGCGTAACGAGAATGAACCTTATTGATTCTCGCTGAAGCTCAAACGTGCTGTGTGACACAGAATGAACCTCATTGGTTCTCGCTGAAGCTCAAACGTGCTGTGTGACACAGAATGAACCTCATTGGTTCTCGCTGAAGCTCAAACGTGCTGTGTGACACAGAATGAACCTCATTGGTTCTCGCTGAAGCTCAAACGTGCTGTGTAACACAGAATGAACCTCATTGGTTCTCGCTGAAGCTCAAACGTGCTGTGTAACACAGAATGAACCTCATTGGTTCTCGCTGAAGCTCAAACGTGCTGCGTAACGAGAATGAACCTCATTGGTTCTCGCTGAAGCTCAAACGTGCTGGGTAACACCAGAATGAACCTCATTGTTCTCGCTGAAGCTCAAACGTGCTGGGTAACACCAGAATGAATCTCATTGTTCTCGCTGAAGCTCAAACGTGCTGGGTAACACCAGAATGAACCTCATTGGTTCTTGCTGAAGCTCAAACGTGCTGCGTAACACGAGAATGAACCTCATTGGTTCTCGCTGAAGCTCAAACGTGCTGCGTAACACCAGAATGAACCTCATTGGTTCTCGCTGAAGCTCAAACGTACTGCGTAACGAGAATGAACCTCATTGGTTCTCGCAGAAGCTCAACGTGCTCGTAACACGAGAATGAACCTCATTGGTTCTTACAGAAGCTCAAACGTGCTGCATAACACGAGAATGAACCTCATTGGTTCTCGCTGAAGCTCAAATGTGCCGCGTAGCACGAGAATGAACCTCATTGGTTCTCGCTGAAACTCAAACGTGCCGCGTAACACGAGAATGAACCTCATTGGTTCTCGCTGAAACTCAAACGTGCTGCGTAACGAGAATGAACCTTATTGGTTCTCGCTGAAGCTCAAACGTGCTGCGTAACACGAGAATGAACCTCATTGGTTCTTACAGAAGCTCAAACGCATGCAAGAATGCATTGGTTCTCGCTGAGAATGAACCTCATTGGTTCTCGCTGAAGCTGAATGAACCTCATTGGTTCTCGCTGAAGCTGCGTGCTGCGTAACACGAGAATGAACCTCATTGGTTCTTACAGAAGCTCAAACGTGCTGCGTAACACAAGAATGAACCTCATTGGTTCTCGCTGAAGCTCAAACGCGTGCGCGTAACACGAGAATGAACCTCATTGGTTCTCGCTGAAACTCAAACGTGCTGCGTAACGAGAATGAACCTCATTGGTTCTCGCTGAAGCTCAAACGTGCTGCGTAACACGAGAATGAACCTCATTGGTTCTCGCTGAAGCTCAAACGTGCTGCGTAACACAAGAATGAACCTCATTGGTTCTCGCTGAAGCTCAAACGTGCTGCATAACACAAGAATGAACCTCATTGGTTCTCGCTGAAGCTCAAACGTGCCGCGTAACATGAGAATGAACCTCATTGGTTCTCGCTGAAGCTCAAACGTACTGCGTAACGAGAATGAACCTCATTGGTTCTCGCTGAAGCTCAAGCGTGCTCGCAAGCTCAAACGAGAATGAACCTCATTGGTTCTCGCTGAAGCTCAAACGTGCCGCGTAACGAGAATGAACCTCATTGGTTCTCGCTGAAGCTCAAAGCGTGCAATGAGAATGAACCTCATTGGTTCTCGCTGAAACTCAAACGTGCTGCGTAATGAGAATGAACCTCATTGGTTCTCGCTGAAGCTCAAACATACTGCGTAACGAGAATGAACCTCATTGGTTCTCGCTGAAGCTCAAACGTACTGCGTAACGAGAATGAACCTCATTGGTTCTCGCTGAAGCTCAAACGTGCTGGGTAACACCAGAATGAACCTCATTGGTTCTTGCTGAAGCTCAAACGTGCTGGGTAACACCAGAATGAACCTCATTGGTTCTTGCTGAAGCTCAAACGTGCTGTGTAACGAGAATGAACCTCATTGGTTCTCGCTGAAGCTCAAACGTGCTGCGTAACACGAGAATGAACCTCATTGGTTCTCGCTGAAACTCAAATGTGCTGGGTAACACCAGAATGAACCTCATTGGTTCTTTGAAGCTTGCTGGGTAACACCAGAATGAACCTCATTGGTTCTTGCTGAAGCTCAAACGTGCTGCGTAACAGAACGAACCTCATTGGTTACGCTGAAGCTCAAACGTGCTGCGTAACACAAGAATGAACCTCATTGGTTCCCGCTGAAGCTCAAACGTGATGCGTAACACGAGAATGAACCTCATTGGTTCTCGCTGAAGCTCAAACGAACATGCTTGAGCTTCCATTTACCAGATCTGATTTGTGCACTGATTAATTTTTATATGTGAATAAAAGTCTAAATTAAATCTGTTCATTATGTAAAGCGATCCTGTCTGTCAAGAAATTTGGACTAAACCGCTCAATTCATATGGATTAGTTTTATGATCTCTTCATGAACTTTTTGAAGCATCAGTGATCGTTGATGTCAATGGAGGGACAGAAGGCTCTCAAATTTTGAGTGTTCTGAAGGTGAATGAAAGTCTTACGGGTTTGGAACGACATGAGGGTGAATAATTGATGAGAGATTTTTAATTTTTGTGTGAACTAACCCTTTAATGTGGTCATGAAATCAAAATGGGCTGTATTTACTTTCTTAATCTCAGCTGTTTGTATCTGTTGTGTTGTAGGAGCTTGCTAGCTGTGGTTGGAACAAAAAGGAGAAACACATTTTGGCTCCCAATGTCGTTGCCTTCACACGGAGATTTAACCAGGTAAGATTTATTTATTTATTTAATTGTTTATGTATTCTTTTATTTTATCAATAATAAATTATATAATCAAATTAGAATTAATCAAATTAATAATTTGAATTGCAAAACATTATTTTTTATTTTTTTTATAAAATAAGTTATTTTACCATTGTCACTAAGGGTGCACAGAAACATGGTTTGACAAATGTTTTGATTTAATGATTTAAAAAGTATAATTAAATTAAATCAGCTTGCAATCATGGCCCGGTATCAGACTGAAGCACATAATTCAACTATTGCTGATAATGATCTGATGGAGATATTATTCATCCCCAATTGTTGTTATCCCAGTCAAATGCTTCACTTATTTATATATTCCTTTAGTTTAGTGTTTGAATGTCATGGATATAAAGTATATTTTTGGCTGGGTGGTAGTTGATGCCAGCAAACTACAAACTGTGCCACAAAACCATTATCAACCTGATGGCCCAAAAGTTAAATATGTGCTGGAAATACTGTTAACAGATCTCACATGCATGGGCAAATATCCAGCCTGGTGTTTCTTTCCTCCTCAAGAGTGAGTTTGCACCGCTTGATTCTGCTCATGTTTAAGGAAGAATAGAGATGCGTGGTTTGACAAGCGTATTCCATGCATTGCATACTCTTATATTAGACAACATTCGTCTTGTTGACATAGGGCACATGCACCACAAATGATCACTCCAGCAAATCCAACCAACAGCGCAAATCAACCTTCTTCCAAAGACACATGAGAAAAAACACTGTCCAATTTGTTTCATAATAGTTATGTTTTTATTAATTATATTGAAATGTTTCATGTAACTTGGACACGTGAGGTTTTCCATATAAGTTCATATAAGTTTGACGTGTCATTTCTTTACAGTATTTTTGCCAGTAAGCTTATTTTTGTTTGTGTGCAAGATGTTTTGTTCTCAAAGTTCTCCATCTTTTAGTTTTAGTAGTAAAACCCGCCTTGCAAGCCTCGTAGGAACATTTGTGAATTAGTTTTGTTCATGGAATGAATTTTGATGATTTAAAAGGCTGTTTGTTATTCAAACTTGGTGATGCTGTTGGATTAAAAAGCTCAAGGACCCATTAATTATAAAACCAGAAGGAAGTTTGGTTTTCAAGCTAATTTAAAAGTCTTTGGCCATAAATTAATCTTAACTAAATTTGTGGTTTTAATGTAGCACTGCCAGTTCTGCTTATTTATGAAGGTTCAGCCTGGAATTAATCTGATTTTAAATCTTTCTCTTTAAATAATGTGTCCCAATTTTACATACTCCCAATTTTGTGAAAGGGCTATAAAAGTGCAATGCAGACATTTGATGACCCACTTTTACATTTATGACATATGTTTAATGGGAAGATTTTCTCTAGGTTCTTAGCCAGGAGTGTGTGGAAATTACATAAAAGCATCAAGTTTCACGCTGCAAATTTTCCCTTTTGAAATGGTCTTTGAAATGGTCCTGCACAATTCTCCTCAAAGTCAATCTCGCAGAATTCCTTTTATCTTGGCTGCCGATGTCTTTGGTTTTATGACATCATTAAGCTGAACATGATGAGCTGGCTTCCAGACCTTCGGAAAGATGGAGCGGCTTTGAGACGCATTTCTTGGCCACCCAAGAGTGTGTCTTGCTTTAAACAATGCCTGTCATTTGATGTACTGTAAATTGTTTTTATATAAAAACATGCTGGTTCAGATAGAAAGGTGTCAGAACACACAGAGCATCTCAGTTTGTTGCGTATGGGGCGGCATAGCCACTGACCAGTCAGGGTGCCCATGCTGACCCCTGTCCACCGCCGAAAGCACCAACAGTGGCACGTGAGCATCAGAACTGGACCACGGAGCAATGGAAGAAAGTGGCCTGGTCTGATGAATCACGTGTTCTTTTACATCACGTGGATGGCCGGGTGTGTGTACGTCACTTACCTGGGGAACACATGGCACCGGGATGCACTATGGGAAGAAGGCAAGCCGGCGGAGGCAGTGTGATGCTTTAGGCAATGTTCTGCTGGGAAACCTTGGGTCCTGCCATCCATGTGATGTTACTTTGACACGTACCACCTACCTAAGCATTGCTGCAGACCATGTACACCCTTTCATGGAAACGGTATTCCCTGGTGGCTGTGGCTCTTCCAGCAGGATAATGCTCCTGACACAAAGCTAAAATGGTTCAGGAATGGTTTGAGGAGCACAACAATGAGTTTGAGGTGTTGATTTGGCCTCCAAATTCCCCAGATCTCAATCCAATCGAGCATCTGTGGGATGTGCTGAACAAACAAGTCCGATCCATGGAGGCCCCACTTCGCAAATTACAGGACTTAAAGGATCTGCTGCTAACATCTTGGTGCCAGATACTACAGCTCACCTTCAGGGGTCTAACGGAGTCCATGCATCGACGGGTCAGGGCTGATTTTTTTTTTAGCAGCAAAGCGGGACTAACACAACATTTTGAAGGTGCTCATAATGTTATGCCTGACTGACTACATTATAAATAAAACCTCTAACCATATATTAGTAGTGATAAGTCAAGCATCACTATTACTATTGCTCACATTAGGTAGTGATTTGAACAAACCCCTAACCCTAACATTCGTTTGTAACTTTAGATTACCATTGTGGTGACAAATTTTGCATGCTCAAGCACCCCTCACATTTTCTTCATAATGTAAATATCTAGTCGAATTTGTCTATGTAATAAATCAGCTCTGTAATTTTTTAGTAAAACCAGGTGAGCAGTAATTGTGATCCAGCATCATGGCAACTGAGCAGAAACTCCAGCCCTCAAAAATATTGTAGCGCGCTTTGCCAGTTTATTTTTTATGGAGCGGGAACAGAAGCTTTCATAGCCGTTTTGAAGGCATTATGGGTAAGAATGAACTAGATGAGCTCACCCTCTTTCATGAAGGGGTCTTTGGTAAAACCCACTTTACAGCCACTTTGGGAAAAGAACCGTCATCTCAGAGCCAAGTAAATGTAAGCGCTGCACGGGTTTCTATACCAACCAGTGCTCCTTATAATGAGTAAATGATTTGATAATGAGCTATATGCTATGACATCATTGCACAGCTGGCTTATCTAGTTAAGCAGCATTCTTACATTTTAACTTAACACAGCTGCAGTGCTATGATACGCCTGTCCCATTTCATACAATATTGCTGGAAAACTTGACAAACATTTTGAAGCTCATTTTATTTAGATAATAACTCTCAATGACCATGACTCGAGCAATGCACATTTTTCTTGATAAAGATCACACTGAAGTGTCTGTTAACATTTACAGAGGAGGAGTACTTTGGGAATTCTTTATCGGAATTTACACAGTGTTTCTTCAGGGTAACATCCATTTTTTGTCTTTTTTAAAAAAATGATTAATGAGGTGATGACTTTGAATAAGCCAATCAAAGCTTGTTTCTGGCTCACACAACATCCTGGTGTGTATTTTAAAATCTTTTTTTTTCTTTTTTTTTTTTTTTACAGAAATGTACAGTATCATATTACATTTTTGGTAACACTTTACAGTAAGGTTTCATTTGTTAACACTAACTAAACTAACAATGACCAATACTTCTAATCTACAGCATTTATTAATTTTAATCTTAGCATTTATTAATACTTTTTTGAGATCAAAAGTTGCGTCTGTTCACATTAGTTAATGGACTGAGTAACATGAATATTAAATGCTGTACAAATATATTGTGTTAGGTTAGTTAATGCGTTAACTTTTATTGTAAAGTGTGTTGATTTGTTTTCTATTCATTTTTTTAAGGTAATTTTTTTTTTTTTTTTTTTTTTTTTTACAGTTTTAAGTGAAACAAAGTAAATTCTATCATTATCCTTCCTTTTAGCTATGTGTACTGTTGAAAAAGTTTCATAGATTTAATCTTTATTTTTATATGGTATAGTCTCTGTTTCACTACAAATATTTAAAGTGTCCCTATTATGGATTTTTGAAAATGACCTTTCATGTAGTGTGTAATACACACTCACCTAAAGGATTATTAGGAACACCATACTAATACTGTGTTTGACCCCCTTTCGCCTTCAGAACTGCCTTAATTCTACGTGGCATTGATTCAACAAGGTGCTGAAAGCATTCTTTAGAAATGTTGGCCCATATTGATAGGATAGCATCTTGCACTTGATGGAGATTTGTGGGATGCACATCCAGGGCACGAAGCTCCCGTTCCACCACATCCCAAAGATGCTCTATTGGGTTGAGATCTGGTGACTGTGGGGGCCATTTTAGTACAGTGAACTCATTGTCATGTTCAAGAAACCAATTTGAAATGATTCAAGCTTTGTGACATGGTGCATTATCCTGCTGGAAGTAGCCATCAGAGAATGGGTACATGGTGGTCATAATGGGATGGACATGGTCAGAAACAATGCTCAGGTAGGCCGTGGCATTTAAACGATGCCCAATTGGCACTAAGGGGCCTAAAGTGTGCCAAGAAAACATCCCCCACACCATTACACCACCACCACCAGCCTGCACAGTGGTAACAAGGCATGATGGATCCATGTTCTCATTCTGTTTACGCCAAATTCTGACTCTACCATCTGAATGTCTCAACAGAAATCGAGACTCATCAGATCAGGCAACATTTTTCTGTCTGTCTTGTCTTCAACTGTCCAATTTTGGTGAGCTTGTGCAAATTGTAGCCACTTTTTCCTATTTGTAGTGGAGATGAGTGGTACCCGGTGGGGTCTTCTGCTGTTGTAGCCCATCCGCCTCAAGGTTGTGCGTGTTGTGGCTTCACAAATGCTTTGCTGCATACTTCGGTTGTAACGAGTGGTTATTTCAGTCAAAGTTGCTCTTCTATCAGCTTGAATCAGTTGGCCCATTCTCCTCTGACCTCTAGCATCAACAAGGCATTTTCGCCCACAGGACTGCCGCATACTGGATGTTTTTCCCTTTTCACACCATTCTTTGTAAACCCTAGAAATGGTTGTGCGTGAAAATCCCAGTAACTGAGCAGATTGTGAAATACTCAGACCGGCCCGTCTGGCACCAACAACCATGCCACGCTCAGAATTGCTTAAATCACCTTTCTTTCCCATTCTGACATTCAGTTTGGAGTTCAGGAGATTGTTTTGACCAGGACCACACCCCTAAATGCATTGAAGCAACTGCCATGTGATTGGTTGATTAGATAATTGCATTAATGAGAAATTGAACAGATGTTCCTAATAATCCTTTAGGTGAGTGTAGCTCTAATTGAAGGAAGACATACTGCAAAGTTTTAAATCTGAAAGTGCACCGTATATAAAGTTACTGTCTCTCAAAAGTAAGATTCGACTCTTCAGTCAATTAACTCATCTACAAATCTCATCGAAGAACTCATCTACAAATCGATGTATCAGAATGGTAATGGGTTTTATGAATCACTCTACAATGTTACACAACGGTAATTAATATGATTAGCCTTTTGCTTGACTACATTATCAAACATCAGCTAACAATGTTACACAAACCCTGTTCCCGTTCACCATCTCAGAGTTCGGCAGTGGCATTCTGAAAATTAGCATCCTTAAAAACACTTTGAACGTCAGTTGAGAAAGGCATATAGTTCATCATAACATTGCAATACACATCATATGCATAATTCACCAGCTATATTGCTAAATGTACATGATTTTTCATATCAACAGAAAAATATACAGGATAACCTGGCTTCTCTTGAGACTCGCCTGCTTCAGAGAATAGTTAATGATATGCTAAAGCCCCATCCCTCTCATGATGTGATTGGTTAAAAGGTAGATGGTGACATCAGAAACTGATGATTTCAATCCTATTTTTTTCACTGCAGTTTTAAGGAGAAAATACTCAGCAATGGTGTTGACTGATGTTGTGGTGTTGTGATGAAATTGCTCATGTTTTGTCTTAAAGCATATTAAAAACGCCACATAGACACATAAACAACATTAAAAACATAAGTAATTTTCACCCTTATTTAACAGATTTCTTTCCATTTTCAGAGCGTTGGCTTCAAGCAACAAGTCTAGGCTTCAAGTCTAGATTTTTTTTTTAAATTTCCTGTCTATGTAGAGCTCCTAAAATCAATCACTCACCGCATGAGGTTAGGGTGCTCATGCTGTCCATGTAGGCAGCTCACTAGGTTTTGGAACACTGAAGTTGAATATTCTATTTTAGTTTGATAGTTATAAACCGTTGCATATTTGCATACTGTTGCATGTGTCGATTTAATGTCTTCTTTTAAAGGAGCAAAGTCAGGGGTTACATTTATGGCCAAACTATGTACCCATGATGTTATGGAAGCCGACTTCCTGAGGGTCGATGGAAAAGACATTTGCTTGGACGGTTTAGTCCATATATTTTTAGTTTACAGATATCTTTACTATTCCTCTGGGAGTTCTGTGACTGTTTGCTGGTTGTGAACAAATCAACTGTATGCAGCCTTTTTTCCTCTAGTAAACCAGCAAAAGGCCAAACAAAGATTTGTTTTCAGCCATATTTTGTGTTTTAGGACTTGGGTGGGGCTTTTTAGACTTAATCTTGGTATGCAGTTGTAATGTAGTTTTTCTGATTTAATGTATAAAAATATCCTAATTCTGTTGCATTCCGTACAACACGCATTCCTGCTTGGTTCACCAGTGATGTTTTTCCCCTAAATTATTTGTCAGACATTGAATAGTTTGATTCCATCTGTGGGAAATATAATCAAGGCTGCTTTTGAGGAAATTGTTGAGGTTTGTTACCTGAGTCCCGTTGTGTTATAATGGCTCCCTGGGGCAGAAATCTTAAACTTTTTACTATGGTCGTCTTCTGCTTTCTAATTTTGTTATTTTCTTTTTTTATTTGGCATCTGCTTGTGTTGGAGTCTCTGCCAAGTGAAATCTGTGCGCCCAGCGTTGTGCATTTGCTGTACAATTATAATCAGACTGAAGCGTCTCATTTTTCAGTCATTACATAACAGCTTTTCTTCCATCTCAGTCATTTCCAGCACTTTTGTTTTTGTCTATCAGAAATGGGTTTTCCACGAGATATGCTTTGACTCCAGTTGAGTTTCCCTTTAGTGAAAAACATAAAATTCCAAAAAGCGCAGATGAAAACTCGACTTGGTGCTGTCCTGACATGACGTGACCTTAGCTGACCTCTGCTTTTATGCCTCTTTTTGAGACTGGTGTTGAGTTTATCTCAAGGATTGGTATCAGGGCTTTTATAGAGTATGCATTCTCAGTATAGAGAGAATGCACGTGACGTCGCTGTGGTTACGCCTGCTGAGTGGCAAAAAGACTGAGCGGCAGCATTGGTTTTCACCGAGACAAAGGATTGAGTGTCAAATATATTTGACAAGAAATCTGAGGTATATTTTTAAAGACTGCTGAAAGCTACAGAAAAGAGAAGCAAATGGATTGCTGCAATTCACAGAAATAACTCTAGGCAGCGAAACGTGGATTTGCAGTTATTTTGTTTTAATATGTTGAATTTTGGGGTAAAGTCATACCCTATATATTGTATTGCTATATACTGTATTGACAGCTCATCAGTTAAATATTTACCATCTTATATTCTGCATGATTGGATGTTTTTAAATGAGCACTGACAAAAACTATACGGCTGGATGACATGGCTATATATATATATATATATATATATATATATATATATATATATATATATATATATATATATATATATATATATATATATATATATATATATATATATATATATATATATATATATATATATATATATATATATATATATATATATATATATATATATAATAGGATTAGTAGGAACACCTGTTCAGTTTCTCATTAATGCAATTATAGTACCTGCGTGTAAACATCTCCGAGGACCTGACCTGGACTGCTCACATTCAGACACAGGTGAAAAAAGCCAGGCAAAGACTGTACCACCTGCGCCAGCTGAGGAAATTCAGGGTTTCACCAGCTATCCTGAAAACTTTCTATTTAGGGGCGATAGAAAGTGTATTAACTCAGTGCATCACAGCGTGGTATGGGAACAGCACCAGTCATGACCACAAAGCCCTGCAAAGAGTTGTGCGCTTATCCGAGCGTATCTCAGGGTCAGCTCTCCTGTCTCTGCAGGACGTCTACACCAAACGCTGCAAAGGTAGAGCTACTAAGATCATCAAGGACTCTAATCACCCTGCAAACCCTCATTTCACGCTGCTGCCATCTGGTAAGCGCTTCCGAAGCCTGATGGCCAAAACTGAGAGACTCAGGAGGAGCTTCTTCCCCCAGGCCATCAGACTCCTGAACTCAGTCACTTAACACCACGTGACCATCGATACACTGACATTGCACTGCACTTTCTGTTCTCGTTGTTACTGTGTAACAACCTGTTATAAACCTGTTTGCACATTATACTCTTTATACATTTGTTAACCACATATTATAAGTCTACAGTTTACTCACTGCACAGTCTACTTCAATTATTTTATTCCACTTTATTCTTATTTTTTACTTTTTTTTTTTTTTTCTCTTGACTTGATTATTTATAATTCTACAGATATAGATATATATCTATATATATACTTTTTTATCCTACTTCTATATAATTTCCCCCTTGTGTTTTTAACTGTGAATTTGCACTGTCCATGGAGCGGACCTGTTTACATTTCACTGCCGGTTGTATATTCTGTATATAACTGTGTATGTGACAAATAAAACTCTTGAATCTTGAATGTCAGAATGGGAAAGAAAGGTGATTTAAGCAATTTTGAGCGTGGCATGGTTGTTGGTGCCAGACAGGCCGGTCTGAGCATTTCACAATCTGCTCAGTTACTGGGATTTTCACGCACAACCATTTCTAGGGTTTACAAGGAATGGTGTGAAAAGGGAAAAACATCCAGTATGCGGCAGTCCTGTGGGCGAAAATGCCTTGTTGATGCTAGAGGTCAGAGGAGAATGGGCCGAATAATTCAAGCTGATAGAAGAGCAACTTTGACTGAAATAACCACTCGTTACAACTGAGTTATGCAGCAAAGCATTTGTGAAGCCACAACACGCACAACCTTGAGGCGGATGGGCTACAACAGCAGAAGACCCCACCGGGTACCATTCATCTCCACTACAAATAGGAAAAAGTGTGTGATCACCCTGTTTTAGACCTTTCTTTATTGTATTTTTATAAAGCGTTCACAGGTATTTCCCCTGTGTTGAAACCAGGCTCATATAAATGTCAGGAAACACGATCCATGTCAATATCACTTGTGCATGTCACTGGATCTTTGATAAGTTGTAAAGAACACTGTATGGAGTCAACACTTTAGTTTAAACTGATAATTGTTTGTTTTACTCACGTTTTCGCAGTTTCTCCTATTAAATCCAGTCATGCAGCAGCTCTTCTGCCACTCAGTCCGGATGAGGGGGTGTGTTCCGGCGGGAAAGTGGCGTCAGTGCATACTGTCTATTGGCTATCCCAGGGGTGTCCAATCTTGATTTAAACACACCTGAACCAGCTAACCAAGGTCTAACTAGGCAAACTAGAAACTCCCCAGGCAGGTGTTGAGGCAATTTTGAGCCGAGCTCTGTAGGACAGTGACCCTACAGATAGATGTCCCATCTATAGATGTACTTTGTATTGCATTTGAGCCCCTGAGAAACTCTCTGTACAGCCCTGTATACATTGGATTGATTTGAATAACTTTAATGTATTTGTGGTGTGCACCAAGCACTAGGAAAATGCCAGTGTCGGATCATGATGATGCAGATGGTCAATACTCAGTGACTCTGATCAGATATTCAATATTGTTTTGCTGCCTGTTACTAAGTAGTTGGGATGTTAATGTTTCCCTAGCATCACTGTTTTTCCCATCTCTTCAGGTGAGCTTCTGGTTGGTGCGGGAAATCCTCACCGCTCAAACCCTGAAGATCCGTGCTGAAATCCTGAGCCACTTTGTCAAGATTGCAAAGGTACATTCATGAACAATTATTTTAGTAGCACTTTTACAGTCCTGTTCCCCATGTACAGACTATGTAATTACAATAACTGGGTAATAACTAGACACTAACCCCTGCCTGAACCTACCCCTTAACTTAACCTTAAGTCTTAAACCAGTTACCTTATGATATTAAGATTTGTGTTTAAAGTATTTTGGTCGATCAGATTACAAGTGAACAACGCTAAATACAGGTGTAAACGGGGTCTAAACGTTTTGAGCTTGTCCACTTTTGACCACTTCCAGAGGTTGTCGAGAACAGATTAGACCGGATTGCTTTTGTGGTGTAAACGCTCATTGGTTGAATGTGTTCAAACAGCCACAAAAGACCGGCTACTCTCAACCTGTATGCATAAACATTATGGGAAGCGTACTAGCCAGACGGGATTTAAACTTTGTCAGCTGGAGACCCAAGTTTGAAGTGTGAAGAAGAAAAACGTACCAAGCTCAATGTTCTCTCACCATTCCTGATTTCTAACACACACTCACAGCATCCGGGTGGTCTTGTGGCTGTCAGAGCAGAAACGAAAGCTGCTGCTCTCTGTATATTTCTTTGTCGTCTCCAGGCACGTTCATATGTAAATTGTGTGAGCTTATTTCATCCATTAGATCGGAAGATCTGATGCCCATAGACCCTTCCCTGGAAGAAATCAGGACAGAAGTGTTTGAAAGTGGACAAAAGAGACGGATTAAAACGCCAGGTGTAAACGGGAACGTGTCTCCCTCGACTACTTGTGATCTGATCGACCAAAAACGCATCTTAATATCAGGAGTAAACAGCGTCATACAAGGCAGCATACAGGGCTGAAGAGCATTCAGGGCATTTGCATTGAGGCTGGATTATATATATGGTAGAAATGTTACTCGAATGATGTTGAATTTCTCCAGTGCTGCAGTAGTGCATGTTGAGAGATGATGTTTGTGAGTCTGTCCAACTTCAACGGCTCACCTCATTATTGTGGACTATAGATTATCATACATTATATTTCTACTTTGAAATGAGGTGCCATTTAAAGTCGGTTGGCACATACAAAGCATTATTATTTTGTTTTGTATTTTGTATTATTATTTTTATTATATAACTATGCATCAGTTTTCCTTTTATTTCCTTCAAATAACCCTTACAAAAATTAACCATGGTTTTATTATAGTAAAAGTGTAGTAACCATGGTTTTTTGGCTAATTAGTTTATATAGCCATTTATATAACCAGTTTTACCACAAATACCATGGTTAAACTATGGTTAGAGTAGCAAAGCCATGGTTAATTTGTGGTTATCATGGTTCATTTTCATAACGGAAGTCCAACCAGAGCTGACATTTACAATATATAGAATGTGTTTATAACAAATACACACTTTTTTGTCTTTTTTTTTTTTATTGGATTCAAGCCTGTATCACTGAAACCCTACTGTAATTGTTAGAATTTCCAAGGTTCAGTCCCTAAAAGTGATTGGGAAGACCAAACCGTAAGTCGTAGAGACTTGAAACTTTGAGGGATGGTAGTACCCACACCGTCCACAGTGTCACCAAGTCTCGCCCCAATTGGCCTGATGGTGGCACTACAGCGATCAAAAGTACATTATGGCTCATAACTCCTAAACTGTTAGTCGCAGATATAAGCGTCTTATATCGTGAACACATTCGTTTTGTGGTATTTTGGATTTTTTGAAAAACCTACTTTTGTCCTACTAGTCCTAGGTTTTTGGCCTGATCCGAACCAAACCAGTGCAGAAAGATTCTCTGGAGTCTGATTGTCAATAAAACATTTTTAAAAATATAAATTTCAATTCATGGTCTCTAAGTGACGCCAAAATGTTTGAGGTGGATGGGGCCACTTTTACTAAAATGGCTGTAACTCTTGAACAGAATGAGATATTTTCACCAATCTTGGTACTCGTGTTCATGGGCTCAAAATTCGATTGGCCACTTGGTGGTGATATAAAAACGAAAACAGCTATAGCTACGAAACAGTCCGATTGACTTGAAATGAAAGTGGCATGAAAAATGAAAACATGTTGCCAAATTAGCAAAAACTGAATTGTGTCTAAAATTAGTCACTTAATATTTTTTAAAACTTTGTATAAAATCAAAATCCCTTTTGCAATCGTGCTCATATTCATGAAAACGGCTCTCTTGCTCTTGTGATATTGCTTAATTATATCCTATGTTATATAAAAAACAAGATCTCATACAAGTACATTTTTGCATATCTTGAATTTTGTGGGCATTTATATTAATTTTAGGCATTTTTGAGACCAATTTCTGCATTGATTTACATCAAATCACATTGATGTTAACAAATAAATCAGACAATGCACTGGCAATTTAGTGATCTCTTCATAGTTGTGGTCTTGCAGTCGAGACCGAGACAAGACCAAGACCTTCAAAAAATGGGCCTTGAGTACTACAACTATGTACAGCGTTTGTTATTATTATTAGAAATCTGCAGCTATTGCATACTTCACTTTTAATGCAACTAAACGCACAGTATGAAGAGTTTTGTTTTGTTTTTCATGTTAGACTTACAATGGTCTGATAATTCCAAAGTTTGCCCACCCTTTGGTTTTTCATCTGGATAATCTGGCTCTCAAAAGAAAGTCATCAAAACAAGCCACGTCAATGAGGCGGCTCGAATATTAGGACATCCTTCAGATATCTCATGACCAAATCTCAGAGGAACACTTGCTGACAGAACAAAAAACACTCAGATTGTAGTCATCATGTGTCATGGAGTAGATTCAGGTGTGCCAAATTTGCTGAAGCTAGCGCAAAGCAGTTTTCCATCATTTGTTGGGGCTTCATTGTGGGAGTAATGATGAAAGCAGGTCTGTATCTTTCTCAAGGTCACTGTCTTTTAGTGGACAGCGTCCAATCAGAGAGCAGTAAAGGGAGTTTTGAGTGTGGGCGGTAGCTGTGACATCATCTAACCTAACAAACAGACAGTAATACATTTTCTGCGTTTTCACAAATTGCAACCCAACCTTTTATGCAGTGAGAACTTTTCATTACATGCATTTAATAGCAAAACATGATAAAATAAAATGCAACCAGTGAAACGGAAGTGGTTGCTATATAAATATACACTTTGGTTCGCTCGTGCTCTTTAAACAGCCTTTTTTTTGTGGTTTGTGCATTTGAGGTTTCTGAACTGTATAGAAATTCATCACTTGTTTCTATGTCTGCAGAAACTTCTAGAGCTGAATAACCTTCATTCTATGGTGTCGGTGGTGTCGGCACTGCAAAGCGCTCCCATCTTTAGATTGAGCAAGACCTGGGCGGTAAGACACACTCATTTAATAACACTTATATAAAATATTTAGTTTATGTAATGAATCTGAGACTGTCCTCATGGAGAGACTCATCATAGGCCTCAAACCTTTGGCTACTCAATCATAATATCTGAATTATATAAATGTGTTGCTCATATATCATGGTAAGTATGTTTTCTGCAATTTGCCCACTTAGTCCGGTAATTATTTTTCCCTGCTCACTTTGAAACTGATGCTTTTTAACACAAGCGTTCCACTCAAAGCGTCTGCCGTTTAAAATGGAAAATTAGAATTGTAACTTTGTGGAAAGAGACATGGAATCCAAACATAACACTTCTCTCATCCTACTGTATACTGTATTCAGTAAGCGTAGATTGCAGAAAACATTAGTCATAAGTTATAAGTGATGCACCCAGATGAACCGAAGTTCTGAACAAACTGAGAAACCGAAAGCAAAAAAGTCTCATTTTAAAGTAGCCACTGTTTAAAATACATTAACCCCAAACTTCTGAACAATATTTTAATTATTATTATTTTTCTGGAAGAAGTCTTTTCCGCTCACCAAGGCCACATTTATTTGATCAAAAATACAATAAAAACATAAATATAAATACAACTCTTTTAAATTTGAATATATTATAAAGTGTAATTTATCCCTGTGATGCAAAACAACATTACTCCAGTCTTCAAAGTCACACGATCCTTCAGAAATCATTCTAATATGATGATTTGCTGATCAAAAAAAAACCCCATTTCTGATTATTATATTAATGTTGAAAACAGTTGTGCTGCTTATATTTTTATGTAAACAAACGGCATATTTTATCAGGATTCTTGGATGGATAGAAAGTTCAAAAGAACAGCGTTTATTAATTTCTTTTGTGACATTATAAATGTCACTTTTCATTAATTTAGTGCATTCTTGCTGAATAAAATTATTAAATTAAACAGTCTCCTGTTAATCTTTAGTTTTATCATATTTATAAAAGACCGATATGGAGGTGTGGAGCTCGTGGAGGCATGCCGTGGGCGGAGCTAAAGAGTCACGAGCACACACACACACACACACACACACACACACACACATTCGTGTTGTTCACATTATATGCATTTGGGCGCGATTGCCAACAAAACACACACATTTGATGCAGTTTCACTCACCGCCTGTGGTTTCCACTCATGACCGGTAACAAACAAACACACTTGCAGAACTCCGTTGCTGCTCCAGGAAAAACAAACTGCATCCACTGTTTCCTTAACACTGGGTTCTTTGGGAAGCTGAACAAGGTTATCTTTCCCTCACAACCAGAAACACACTTCTTTAGTGACGTTGTTGATTTCGTGGTCTAAAAACACAATGGCAGTGCGGCCGATGGCTTCTGTGTCATTTCACATTTGTCATTTCTTATGCAATATTAAATTAAATCATGTATTTATTGAACATTAAATCATGCATTATGTTGCAATTCCTAAAAAAGTCATGC
>CM031947.1:2181868-2191868 GCA_018749465.1 Paracanthobrama guichenoti | reverse complement strand
GTGTAGGGCTGCAACTAATCATTATTTTGATAATCAACTAATCAGATGAAAAATCCCAAAATTTAAATAATAATCAAAAGTATGCTAATTTCAGTCTACCTCCAAACATTGTGCAATTTCAATGCAGGAACACAAATATAGTGACTGTATCAATGGCCATGTTTCCATCCACTTATTTTTATATGCATTTTGGCATATTGCATAAAAAAATGCTGGATGGAAATGGAAAGATGTGCATAAATTCTAATAATGCACTGAATTACGACAGGCCATTTTTTTACCCGATAAGAAGACTATAATGGAAACACATTTACCAAATAAATCCCTCTGTGGCAAGAAAAAAACTGATGTGACTGCGCCTCTACTGGATGTGATTGGATAGCTAGACTAACCAGTGAACCAATCACATCACGGCATCTCAAATGTTGGTTTGATCCTTCTGAAACGCCTGAGCCAAAGTTCCCTCCCAGAATTGTCTCACACAATTGCACAAACATCAGCATCCGAATGCAAGAGAATATGACAGCGTTTATTGAGATTCATCTGCCTCTCTGAGCAAGTCATTTATGATTTATGATGCAGGAAAAAAGGGCCACAGTGGCTTCCCCGATTGCAACAACTTCTATTTTTTATTACAGATATTTTGTGCCAATTTCCCAGGAAGTGATGATTTTCTTCTCTTGAGCAAATGCTGATTTATTCACAAATATTGTATGCGCTGTTCCAATTTTGCACATAAGGTAAATTCACAACTTTGGATGGAAACATAGCAAAAAGGGACACAATTTTAACCGATTACTTACCATTTGAAAGTAGAAGAAGTTAAAAGATTATTAAAAGAAATGAAAAACAAAAGAACAGACCCAATGTTGGCGGGTTTGACCACTGCATTAAATGGAACATGACAGGGCAAGCCATTTTAAACTATATACTTTTGTTTGTAGTTACTAATATGTTTATTAATTTATTAAATTTACTTTATGTTTTTATGTTCAATGGTTGAAGGGTGTGTAGAGTTATGTCATCTCGTTGTGTCTCATTGAAATGCTTGTTGTTGCATTTCTAGAGCAAACCTTTTGCTGATTGTTTACGGTTTAATGGAAGTTACTCCCATGATTTGCACAAAGCTTCATTGGGTGTAGGGAAAACGTGGATAAAGTGCTGCCCAGTCTGACCACCTGACATCTGCCTGACAGGAAGTCCAGGATCCAGCTGCTCAGGGAGCAGTTCAGGACAACAGCCTGGAGTTAAGTGTCAAACTACAGCGCTACATTCTGAGCTGTTGTCCACAAACAAACCGCATTCTCACAGATGGGTCCAGGTTTTGTCCAGATGAGAGCGAAAGAGCAGTGCTATGACATCAATCATCATTGATGCTGGTCTTAAATAATCTGTTCGTTACTCTTTGCATATGTTTCCAACAGGGTTGTGAACCATTCAGAATTGAATTGAGAGAACCTTTTAATTTACAGTTCATTGATCCTGAATTTGAGGTCTGGAGTTTTGGAAAATGTTGAAAAAGCCTTGAAGTTTGAAAGTTTATAGGCTTTGACAAATGATAGATTTTATATTTGATCATATTTCATACGTTTTCAAGGTTAAACAACACTTGAAGCCCTTGTGTAGGCCTATAATGTATTCTAAAGGTGTTCATAATGTACATTGTAGTCCATTACATACAGTACCGGTCACACGTTTGGAGGAATTCATGTTTTTGAGAAGAAGTCTCTTCAAGGCTGCATTTATTTGATCAAAAATACAGAAAATAACTATAATATTGTGAAATATTACAATTTTACATTTCACTGCCGGTTGTATATTCTGTATATAACTGTGTATGTGACAAATAAAACTCTTGAATCTTGAATCAATTTGAAATAATGGTTTTCTATTTTAAAATACTTTTAAAATATATATATTTTTCTGCGATGCAAAGCTGAATTTTCATCAACCTATACTCCAGTCTTCAGTATTAACATTGATAAATCCTCATATCAGAATGTTTAGTGAAGGATCATGTGACACTGAAGACTGGAGTAATGATGATAAATTCAGCTTTGATCACAGGAATAAATTACACTTTAAAGTATATTAAACTAGAAACCATTGTTTTTGATCAAATAATGCATGCAGCAAAAATATTACAAATCGTAATGCTTCCAAACTTTTGACCGGCACTGTATATTCATCAATAATTATAACCACAGTTAAAATGCATTATAATATTTGCACATTCCTTGTTACATCTGAAATGTGTTTTAATGCATTATTCTTTCGAAAGGTGTAACAATAAATAGATACTTATTAATGTATTACAACTGTGGTTATCATGAGACCATACAGTGCATTATAAGGTTCATTACAAGGCATACTCAATGCAGTCCAAATACTTATGTTTTAAGTTATTATATAAAGGCGTCAATTAAAGTGTTACCGAACACTTCATTTCCCAGAATGCATCACCTGTGCAGTTCCCCTTACAGTTGTTCTGATTCAGTTTGCCGTACTCTGTGAATTTGAAGTGAATTAGTTACAAAACAGACTTTAATTTTGCACAGCCCTGGTTTCCAAGCAGAAAGCTAATCTTGTGTCTAATCTTATAATTGGATCAATGCTTTCTTGGACCTGAAAGTGCTTTGGCTTTTTAATTGACAGAATAACAAAGCTATTAAGACACTGCACTGACTGCTAACCCATCTGACAGTGTTTCCATTGATGTGTGTGACGGTGGAATAGACGTCTTTTCTGCCAGGATTCCTCATGTCAGTTCTTCCCTACGTTAAGCTTTTATGATTACGGTGGGAACGGGCATCTGTGAGGCATGACATAAAGTATTTGTTCTAGATGGTTAAATAAAAACGCTTGCAAAAAGTCATTCTCAATTGCTTTTAATGTCCTGATATTTGGACACGTTGGAAGAATGTGGTTAAATCTCACGAAGCCTGTCATGAAATGTTCCAGACATATTTCAGCCCAGGAACACAAGAAATAAAAGTTATATTTTGCAGAAGAAAGATGAAAACTGTTCTTTCATCAAGGATAATCATGCCAAGATTAGATAATCTCTGCTTGTGCTGTTGCAATATGTGCACGGTTCACTTTATTTATACATTTGCATCATTTTAAAAGTTTACAGCGTTTCACCAGAGTTCCGCCAAAATAAAAGCTTGAATTTGAAAATTCTAAATGCTGGACTGCTTCAACATTTGAAATGGAAAAGTTAGACATAAATATTAGTATTATAACTTGTGGGTAACAAAAAGAAAATATTGTAATATTACGTTTTCTTTTCTTTTTAATTGTAATTTGTGTCTTTTTGTAATTAGTTAAAACTAATTATAAAATTATTCATTATCATCATCATCATCATCATCATTATTAAACTGGATTGGCTTCCTAAAAACCAGTGTTAATGTAATGTGGACTAAACACTATCAAAACTAAAAGAGGTTAGAGTCCACTTTAAAGTCCAGCTACAGAGTGAAAAGTTGATCAAATCACGGTTCAAATCGCACTATATGACAAAATAATCACAATATAACTTTGTCGTGCAGCCATATGTACAGGTGCTGGTCATATAATTAGAATATCATCAAAAAGTTTATTTATTTCACTAATTCCATTCAAAAAGTGAAACTTGTATATTATATTCATTCATTACACACAGACTGATATATTTCAAATGTTTATTTCTTTTAATTTTGATTATAACTGACAACTAAGGAAAATCCCAAATTCAGGATCTCACAAAATGAGAATATTGTGAAAAGGTTGACTATTGAAGACACCTGGTGCCACACTCTAATCAGCTGATGAACTCAAAACACCTGCAAAGGCCTTTAAATGCTCTCTCAGTCTAGTTCTGTAGGCTACACAATCATGGGGAAGACTGCTGACCTGACAGTTGTCCAAAAGACGACCATTGACACCTTGCACAAGGAGGGCAAGACACAAAAGGTCATTGCAAAAGAGGCTGGCTGTTCACAGAGCTCTGTGTCCAAGCACATTAATAGAGAGGCCAAGGGAAGGAAAATAATTGGTAGAAAAAGCGTACAAGCAACAGGGATAACCACACCCTGGAGAGGATTGTGAAACAAAACCCATTCAAAAATGTGTGGGAGATTCACAAAGAGTGGACTGCAGCTGGAGTCAGTGCTTCAAGAACCACTACGCACAGACGTGTGCAAGACATGGGTTTCAGCTGTCGCATTCCTCGAGTCAAGCCACTCTTGAACAACAGACAGCGTCAGAAGCATCTCGCCTGGGCTAAAGACAGAAAGGACTGGACTGCTGCCGAGTGCTCCAAAGTTATGTTCTCTGATGAAAGTAAATCAGGGTCCCAGAGTCTGGAGGAAGAGAGGAGAGGCACACAATCCACGTTGCTTGAGGTCCAGTGTAAAGTTTCCACAGTCAGTGATGGTTTGGGGTGCCATGTCATCTGCTGGTGTTGGTCCACTGTGTTTTCTGAGGTCAAAGGTCAATGCAGCCGTATACCAGGAAGTTTTAGAGCACTTCATGCTTCCTGCTGCTGACCAGCTTTATGGAGATGCAGATTTCATTTTCCAACAGGACTTGGCACCTGCACACAGTGCCAAAGCAACCAGTACCTGGTTTATGGACCATGATATCCCTGTTCTTAATTAGCCAGGAAACTCGCCTGACCTTAACCCCATAATCTATGGGCTATTGTGAAGAGGAAGATGCGATATGCCAGACCCAACAATGCAGAAGAGCTGAAGGCCACTATCAGAGCAACCTGGGCTCTCATAACACCTGAGCAGTGCCACAGACTGATGGACTCCATGCCACGCCGCATTGCTGCAGTAATTCAGGCTAAAGGAGCTCCAGCTAAGCATTGAGTGCTGCACATGCTCATACTTTTCATGTTCATACTTTTCAGTTGGCCAAGATTTCTACAAATCCTTTCTTTGTATCGGTCTTAAGTAATATTCTAATCTTCTGAGATACTGAATTTTGGAATTTCCTAAGTTGTCTTAAATATAAGATATATTTGAAATATATCAGTCAGTGTGTAATGAATGGATATAATATACAAGTTTCACTTTTTGAATGGAATTAGTGAAATAAATAAACTTTATGATGATATTCTAATTATATGATCAGCACCTGTATAAATAATTCATAATATGACACTTACTTAAAAACCAACATCAGCGAACCGTGAATATGCAAATGTAAAGTCACCTTTTTTTATATAGTGCTTTTAACAATACAGATCGTTTCAAAGCAGCTTCACAGTGTTAACAGGAAAATAATGCAACAGAATTTGTTTCGGCTGGACAGCCGCTCTGGAGAAAACAGTGATGTCATCGTCCAGCTCAGTTCAATTCTCATACGATGCGGGCAGATCAGTCATATAGTTGAATATTTAGTGTCCCCAACTAAGCAAGCCAGAGGCGATGGTGGCAAGGAACCAAAACTCACTCAGGTGACAGAATGGAGAAAAACACTCTGGAGAAACCAGGCTCAGTCAGGGGGGCAGTTCTCCTCTGGCCAATGACCGAACAGTGTATGATTATGATTCAGGCAACATTTCAGGTCAGAAATCACATTGGATCGGAACATTCAGAATATTTGTCCAGTTCCATCAGGTTTCATCCAAATGTGTTGTTAAATATTGAAATATTAATGTAAAATCTCAGGGGGTACTCTTCAAGTAAATATTTACGTTTTAAGAGGTTCGGCTGACAAAGTAGTTTAGGAACCCCTGCACTACAGTAATGGGACACATCCAGTTTATTATTTATTTGTTTGTTTTTCCTTTTCATTTTGGACTGAAATATTATTTGGACATTTTATTGACAGGTTTTCTTTGAGGTTATGGTGAAAAATGCCCAAATAATGATGTAATCTGATATCGAAATAGATATAATAAATATAATAGCTCAATATATGAAAATATTTTAGATCATGTTGTTCTTAATAACAAAGTTTTTGCTGTACTTGCAGCCCTTACAGCAAATCACACTGTTCCAAATCAGAAATACGTTTTTCATAGTTTCTGTTCTTTTAGTTTGTGGTTGCATGTGTTTAAATGATTTCTCTTTTTTCCAGTATGTTCGAAGTTCATGTAAGCATATCTGAGGACCCCAAGCTCTGTGTGTGTGTGTGTGTGTGTGTGTGTGTGTGTGTGTGTGTGTGTGTGTTTGCTTGCTTGCATGCATGCACGCCCGTGTTTCCTATAGGTCTAAACCACTTCCTCCTCCATTACAATCCATCCGTACTCACAGAGGGGATCAGAATCCATCCCTTCCCCGGCTCACGCAGATTCATCCATCACATTTTCCATCTCAATGAAATCTGCTGCTCACCACAAACGTGAAACATGACACAGTGTCTTCCTAAACGTCTTATCCCGCTGCCAACTATAACACCAAGATGCTGACTATCCTAATTTCATATCCCATTCCTCATATCCCATTCCATATTCCATTTTATCGGGATATTCTAAAGTTTCCATGCTGGTGGAGTTTAGTTCTCGTGTCTTTATAGTTTTGGTCCTGACTGAGCTTAGTCTGAAATCCCACCATAAAAATTTTCCTACGTAGCCACTAAAAGAATATCTGTCTGCGTGCATGTTCGGAAAGGGTTGTGTCAGTGTGGAGTGATGTATATTAGCAGGCTGTCTGCACTGTCTGAACATCAACTAAAGGAAATTTCCTCATGCGTAATATCCTTTTCCATCAATCCCACAGTGCCTTTTACAGTATGTCCATGCAATTGACATGTCCAGCTCACAGGTGAAGACTTTAACTTTAGCTTAATCATCTAGTGGCGTCAAGCATCTTTATTACTAATGCTGTACTTAAGGTTAATGGTTAGAACAAACCTACTCGCAGTTTCTTCTGAACATACATTTTTGTAGCTCAATCATGCAATGCTGAGGTCATGGGTTTGAATCCCAGGGAATGCATTAACTAGTAAAATTTGTATGTTAAAGATGTTAAAAAAAAAGTTCATCCACATTTTCTTAATGATAGGATCACAAGGAAGGCAAGGCAAAGACTGTGTTTGCAAAGCGTCTTGTAATCTTCAGAGGCGTCTCTATCATTTTTGTTGCGTAAGTATTCCTGTGTACTCGCGCCTCTCTCTCGTATTTACAACATGACGCATGAGTCAGTGGGCGGGGCTAACGTGGCAATGATGTAGAAGTAGGCGTTGATCGTCGCACCACTATGATGTCATACAGAGACAAATCCAAAACGAGTTGTTTTGGATGCTTGGCTCCAATAAAAGCTGTTTTTGGACTAACAAGGAAGTTTTGAGTTCTGAAACTTACAGGATATTCTTATATGTCAGAAATTTCTCAGTTTATGACCCTTTTAACATCGTTAAATTCTGTGTCAAATGAGAGCTTTCACCATTAGTATATATGTACCAGCATTTTTATATACAGTAATATTTGCATTACCGCTGTTGTTTGACTAGCACGTTGATGTTTCCTTCTCAAAGTTTCAAGCCCGAATGCACCACAGCTCTGTGTTTTCTGCAGTAGTCAGTGGAATTTCAAATGTGTCTATTTCTTCCCATCATGAGCTATTTACCACTGCAAATGTACAAGCTTTTAGCATTGTCCCCTAGAGCCTCGTAAACCAATGAGATCGCAGCTTCCATGAGCTCATGGCGTGACCAGCCGGAGTCGTTATTAATGAGGCACATGTATGGAGACGCAGCCTCTTCGTCTCATGAGTTTTGCACCATATGCCCGCTCTGGCTTTGGAGTTGTTGGTTGTATTTTGGAACAAGCTGGGTGGGCAAAGGTACAGTATAAACCATTAAACCCTTCTGGGGAAAAACAGGACAGACTGTTTAGGATAGATGATGTTTGCAATCGTTAGATTAGGTTTTCAGTGTTTTCTTCACACATCCTTTAGATGTTGTTGCACTTGCAGAGTGGAGAAATGCCATGTTTTTCACTGTCATTTAATTGATCATGGCCTAAACAACTGGTAACACTCTACAATAAGGTCTCACTTATAAACATTATAGTACATTAACTAACATAAATTAACAATGAACAATATATTTTACTGCATGTATTATCTTAGTAAAAATAGAATTGTTTATTTGTTAGTTCAAAGTGCATTAAATAATGTTAACAAATACAACTTTTTTGATTTTATCATCGTTGGTTCATGTTTACTAAAGCAGTTTACTGATTTTACAGTTACCAAACAATCTCCTAATGAAACCACCTTGAAGGCAAATCTGATAAGTTTGTGTTCACATTCTTCAGTGTTAAAAATAAGCTTTCCAAAACAGTTTTCGCAGCGATGCCATAGAAGAACCATTTTTGGTTCCCCAAAGAACCTTACAGTTAAAAGAACCATTTTTTTCTTAGGGTGTGTTCACACTTGTAGTTCTGTTTGCTTGGTTAATTTAGTCCGGACCAAAAAACATTTAGTCCTGGTCCGCTTAGCGTTCACTTTGGCATTTTATCACTGAACCTAAAGGCGCAGGAGATACGTTCACAACCTGATTGTTCAGCTTGTATTACATATATTTTGTGATGGAACTTATGGAACATCATGTCCTGTTTTTGGTTTGTTTACATCTCTTTGGTCCGTGTTGCATTCATATTTCATTTGAGAAGAGTTGGTTTGGAAGTGGAGCGAGACCCATCTTTTCAGTCTCAGTCCACTTTGGTGCACACCAGCTTTCACACTTGTTCTAATGAACCACAGTAACTGAGCAATCGCACCAGGCAGTCCCTCCAGTTTTTCGTGATTCCGCTGAATACAAACACAAAACCAGCAAAATGTTGCATTTTTTTGCAATCCTGCATAATTTTTAATTTCACCGCAAAATAATCACAAAAAATAAATAATATTGTCTAATTTAATTGTATCTAATTTAATTTATAGAGGTCACCTATTCAAAACAAAGGCGTAGTTTGATGACGCCAAGTTTGAGCACAGCATCTTGGGACATGTGGTCTTCCCCTCACAGCCGGTGGAAAAGAATCGGGATAGGACTCGATTATTAACATTACTGTAGTGTGAAGCAGAGCAGGGGTGAGTGTTGAGGAGCTGAGCGAGGCTGCTGGAGTGATTGCTAATGAGAGACGAACGCGTCACGGCTCGCGAGCAGCGGGGCTTTTATTATGCCACAGTCGCCGGCGCCATTTCCGGTCATGAGTATGAGGTAACGCAGCTCTGTTTATCATATTAGACACATCTGAGTGTGTTGAGAATGATGTTATGACGTTACTCTGTGCGTTCGCTCGGCGGCTGCTATGACACTTGTTCATGCTGCAGTGAGAGTATATGACCGAAACTGAGGGTATATGACGCCATCGACGGATGACTCCCTCACACGTCCCGGTTCATTGGTCAAAAAGGCATTTTGCTCATGATTTACAAATAGTTGGAAACATTTGTGATTATTGTAAGTACTCAACTGAACAAAATATATAACACTGGCCTAGTGGTTTTTGGATATTTTACTGAAAAAAATGTTACATAGTGCACCTTTAAAGCTGTAATGCATTGTTTTCATGAGGATACAGATGCTGTGGTGCATGTGCAGTGTGTGGTCTTTGTGAAAGCGAATCTTTCTCTCCTGCCGTTTCGCATAAGTGCCATGGACCGTGCGAATTGATTACTCAAGATGGATGAATGACCAAATAAAAGTATGATACGACCGAAAACACACACACACACACACACACACACACACACACACACACACACACACACACACACACACACACACACACACACACACACACACACACACACACACACACACAAAAAAAAAAAAAAAAAAACGCAATCTAATATAGCCCATACCCATCAAACAACTGGAAATAAACCTAAAGCACTGTTTGTATCTGTATCTTTCTGTTGTATTTATTTGTCCTCCTATCATTTGTTTATTAGTTCTTATTTTATTACTGACGGTTTACTAGATTCATTAATTAGAGAACATTTTACTTATATTAGGCAATTGCTTATTGCTGTGATTTACTTTTCTCAGT
>CM031947.1:1969735-2181768 GCA_018749465.1 Paracanthobrama guichenoti | reverse complement strand
TATATAAAGTGACTTGCAAAAGATATTTGTAATGTACAATGCCAGATTTATTAGACAAAACTAGATTAGGAAGCAAGCTAGATAATAATACTTTACTGAAAATTTGTAATCAATTGGCAGCCCTACAAAAAAGGAAAACAAGGGATGTTTAGTATGAGAACTGACTGACCGACCCTGGGGAAATGTCATGCATTGTGCGTAAACTCACTAATGCCTTCGTGTGTTGACGTGACCCAGCACATGGTATTCAGAGTATGTCCTAGTGTCCTCAACACGCCCTGTCATGCTGAACAGTCAGTTCACTGTTCTCTGTTTTCTGTCTGCTTACGGTAAACATGGACAAAATGACGGCTTGTGTGCATTGATGCTGCAAAATCCCTCACAGTCTGTTCCATAGTTCTATAGTATCTCAGAAACGTTTTATTTAGTCGTGCAATCACTTTTCAACCCCTTCGCAACTGTTTTACGTTCATTTTAAACTCAGCATGAATTGAAAATGAATCATATTTTTGCTTTAATTCAAGTTTCCATCGTGATGCACTGATGCATGTTATTCTAAGGACTTCTGAGATACTTATTATAATTCAGTTCATTTCTGATTTACGAAATCAATTCCACACTTATAATCTCAATAAAGCAGAAACACATTACAGAAGTAAAAGGCGTTGCAAGTTTACAACTTTTGTTGTGACCAATGTGTGATTTCTGAATGCAGCATTTCTGAATGTTTTTAGGCTTTAAAAAATCGGCTATAAATTAACTACCCCCCAAATGACATGACTTCAACATCACCACTGCGCTGCTGACAACTCTTTCAATCTTTATTTAAAATCCACAAGTTGGAAAGTTTGAGTTGGACACAACATGGCTGTAAAAGCGACTAGTGAGTAGATGAGTTTTCATACTGACTTTAATGTATTTTCCAGCCATTTACAAGGTTTTCCTCATTTGGAAACTAATGTTCTCGTCACCCTTTTTCATTCATAATGACAATTGAGGAGCAAAGGATCGGGATTGTTCTCTTGCAGGACGAACCCTGAGTCTCCCGTAGGGCCCTTAGAACCTCTGACCTTTAGAGGCTTGAACAAACAAACACTTTGAGCTTTGAACTCCAGTCCATCTGTTGGCCGTTCTTGACTTGCCTTTCATGCTTACTGTAGGGCAAGACTTGTTTTTGCAGTTTATCTCAAAAGAGCTTGTCTCTAAACCGCAGTAGCTGTACATCATTTATTGGAACATTCTTTAAGTACAAAACACAAACATACTTTGCGTTACAAAAGCACACTCACTCATAGGCCTTGTTTACACCTGGTTTTAAGATGTGTTTTGGTCGATCGGATCACAAGTGGACAACACTAAATGGGCTACAGGTGGAACGGGGTTTAAAACATTTTGAGCTTGAAAACAACCCATACATTTACCTGCCCATAGACCCTGCCCTTGAATTAATCAGGACAGAAGTGGTCAAAAGTGGACAAAAGAGATGGATTAAAACACCAGGGGTAAACGGGAATCTGATCAACCAAAATGCATCTTAATACCAGGTGTAAACAGGGCCTTATCTTTTATATACAGTACAGATGGTTTCCAAACAGGACTCAAATGAGTGAAATCATTCATGGACGTATGGATGCTGTTACACTAAAATAGTCTGTATACACAAGACAGACGTCTTTGGGATGTTTGCAAAGGCTTTGTCTCTTAATTTACAATTTAGCTATAGGTGCATACACAATGACTAGGCTAAATTTACCTCTAAATGTTGACAGCATTTTTATTGTTGCCTGAATAATCCCTTTTAAGATGTCCAAAAATCCTGTGCATTCCCCTTCGCAGGGCACAATTTCACTGGTACCCATCATTAAAAGTCAATGCTATAAACGTATCAAATTATGAAGAGGCTTTGCATTTGTGCTATTAAAATCAGCCTAGTCATTGGGGTTTTCAGAGGCGAATTTAAAGAGATTTAAATTTAGCCAAATCGCATCTCTTTATTTACAATTTAGCTTGTAAATAGGTGCATACACAATAACTAGGCTAAATTTACTTCTAAATGTTGATAAATTCCTGTGTAGTCCCCTTGGCAGTGTACAATTGCAGTGTACCTTTTATTGGAAGTCAATGCTATAAACAGATGAAATGAGGAAGAGACCTTGCATTTGTGGTACTAAATGTAGTACCAAACTTCGTTGAAGTTTTCAGAGGCTTCACGTTTGTGCTTTAAATGTGTTCATTTATCCAATTCACCTCTTAATTAAGATAGTAAATAGGTGCATACAAAATAACTAGGCTAAATTTGCTAGTTTTACTACTAGTTTTTGCATGAAAAAATCCCTTTTAGAAGTCCACTTCAAAGGGCAAAGTTGGCCTTTATTGGAAGTCAATGCTATAAACGGGTATAATGTTATGAGAACTGAGTAATTTGAAATGTTCAAATACCTTCATTAGTTCATAGCAGATTGTGTTTGATAGCACTTATGTAAACTCAAGGTTTCTTCAAGGTTAGACTTCCTTCAAATAGGTGCATACATGTATCTTTCATTGTGCACAATAACTAACAAAAACTGAAGTTTTTGCATGAAAAGTCCACTTCACCGGGCACAATTGCAACGTGCCCTTTATTGGAAGTCAATGCTATAAACAGATCAAATAGTATGAGAACTGACTAATTTAAACTGTTCAAAAGCCTCCGTTAGCACATAACGGATTGTGTTTTATAGCACTAATGTAAACTCAAAATAACAGTTCTTTTCTTCAAGGTTAGACTTCTTACAGTGAGAATGAGGTTACAGATGCCTGTTAAGATCAGGTCACGTAAATGTGCTGACTATATCCCCATTTTAGGCGCACTTGTAATGGCGCACACGATGCTGTCCAGCTTCATGTCATGTTGCCATGTTTGTCTGACTGAAGATTGTAAAGTTTTTCTAGCCTTTTGACTTGCTCTTCAGTGTCCACAAAGCCTGGACACCATTGGGACCTGTTGCTCCAGGAGACCCAAAAAGTCGTGTCTCCTTTGTGAAGTCATGTTTTTGGATATGTATGACTGCATATTAAGGATTCATAAGACTCATAAACAAAGTAAACGATCAATAATTAACAAAACAATTGCACTATTTACAACGTCTTTCGAGTTACGAGATTTGTGTTTTCCTTCACATGATGTTTCTAATGGAAAGTGTTGGGATTTGGCCGGATCATCATAGTGACCTTCTTCAAGGAATACGACCCACCGCGGAACTCTGCCCAGTAAACTCCATCCTGGTAGCGGCTGCGGTAATGCCCACCGCGGTACCATACGCCATTCAGGTTGGAGTGGGCACAGGCGTTGTACCACCAACCACCCTTTTGATAGTGGGCACAGTTTCCTGAATGAGAGGAAATGAGGTTTGAAAAAGAATTGCTCACTGTTACACATTGATTCCATTTAGAATGTTGCAGTGATGTCATTTTGTTTGCAACCCAGAATTTAGAACCATCCTGGTTCCCTTTACAAACAGCCAATTGGCTTTTGGATTATTGCAATCGTATATACAATCGTCAGAAGTAAAAAGCTAAAGTTAGGCAGTAACGAACTACACCACAGTTGTGTGACTTCAACAAAATCCAAAAATGTAGAACTTATTTCTGCAGCACTGCATGGTTAGTGCATTTAGCCCTTACTGGACAATGGAACTATGCAAAGATCTCGTTGTGAGAGTAATACAATATTCAGAATAGTGTTCGCTCAGTGCTGGCTGTGATACCTGTGTATGCGTCGTGATCTCGGTCTAAGGTGGTAAACTGTTTCCCGTTGTGCCATGTGAGCGAATCCCCGGCGTTGCCATGGTAACGGCCCACCCTCAGCTTGTAGAAGTCGGCCTCTGGCTCCAAGCGGAAACTGGCGTATTCTGCGAACGTCTTTCTGCCTGACCAGTCCTCGAGTGTCACCAGCAGCTTATAGTTGCCTTGGTTGGTCAGCCAGTAGATGTTCTCCAAACCAAGCCAGTATTCACCATCGATGTTCCCAAATCCTTGCTAAATTAGAAAAGGGAGATATTGTAATTTTATGATTTAAAGTAGTAGGGAGTATTTGACTATATATTGTTGTGTCTTTCATCATATCGCTGTTACCACAGATTTTTTTATATATGTCACTACCAGTCAAAAGTTTGGAAACATTAAGGTTTTTTAATGTTTTTGAAAGTAATCTCTTAATCTCACCAAGGCTGCATTTATTTGATCAAAAACAGTACTACTGTGAAATATTTTTACAATTTAAAATTACTTTTTTTCTGTTTGAATATATGTTAAAGTACAATTTAGTCCTGTGGACAAAACTGAATTTTTAGCATCATTACTCCAGTCTTGATGCAAAAGCCTCTAAAAGCCACTTTTGAGATAAAAATTAGATAACGATACTGCATGAATTTATGAACATATAGTATACGTTCATAAAATACTTCCACTTCAAACCCACTAAATCCCAGCCTCAGCCCATTCAGAAGTACTGGTTCTTGGGTAGAAACCTATACATGGAAGCCTGACAAAAATGCTTATTTTAAAGAAAAACATCAGACGGATTTAGAGGCTTTTGCATAACCATATGTAGTAATAACCATAGTATTAACCATACTATAATGTGAAATGTAGAGTTTGTTGTTGCGTATAGAGTTTGCGCAATTGACTTATTGACAATAAAGAGAAGAACTGACGGGAACCTCTTGATTATCAAATAAACTATGCATATAAGCAAACTCTTAATTTTCTACAATTCTGCACGGACGATGGAATGGCAAAGAACTCCACTGACATCGTACACATGTGTTTGTATTTAGCAGTCTCAACATTAGGGTTAATCGTTCATTCAGAGGAAGCAGGTCTGACCACAGCATCTAAAACACATGAGAACGTATGGAACTAGCTGTTGGCGGACAGAAATGACACGTTATGTCTGAGGCAAGCCAGCACAACACCTAGTATAGCGTCAGGAAACAGGAACAGAATTTATTGAAGCATCTAATAAATCACCAGCTAACACTGTTCGCTCCAGACTGTTATTGTGTTACTCATTGTTTAAAGAAATTGTTCAACCAGAAAATACAATTCTCTCATTATTTCCTCACCCGCAAGTCGTTCCAAACCTGAATGCTGTTAATGTATCCATGTTCCATGTAGAAAAAAAGTGAACGGTTTTATGACTGCTTCTTCGCTCACTGTAATGTTTTGATCAGCATAATTTTTAGCATTATTTATATTTACAGTTTATGACTGGCTACTCATAAACCTGTTGCATTTAAATAATTAAATTTTAGTGCTTTTTAATGTAGTCATTAAAACATTCCCTTAACACTGGCTCTGTACGTCTGGTCATGATTGTAATTCTGGGCTCTAATGACATTGACAGGGTGTTTTCGGCAGACAGTGTTTTTGTGGACAAAGCCCTGGAAAAGACCTGGCCCTTGTTTGGAAACCTTGCCCATCTTGCATAACCGAATTCCACTGGCGTTTGAAAAGCGTTGAATTCAGAAATCGGATCGCAAAAAGCTGCAGTTTGCCGGTTAAGACATTTTGCCATGGAAGTTTGTCCATGAACGAATGGCAGGACTTCAGAGCAATGTGTATTTCATTACTTTAACTAACCATGACTGAGGGAAGTGCTGTAGGAGTTCCTGCCGTTATCCAATGATACAGATCAGAAGCATTATATTCAGTTTTATCTGCACTGACTGATGACGTATGCATGCATGAGCTCATGATCACATCATCTCTATTTGCATGATCTATTCATTGGTGTTTTGACATTCACAGAAAAGAGGTAAATTAACATAAACTTGTTTCTGACCTTATATGTCTCCCAGTTTCGGAAGAAGTTGACCGACCCATCCATACGTCTTTGTATCACGGTCCAGCCGCCGGGGTCTTGTCTCTGGTCACACCAGACCTGCATCAGTTTGTTGGTATTTTCCGGCTTCAATAGATACATGTTGCTGTTGGTGTGTCCTTCCTCGAGAGCCTGTAAGCAGTCTTTGAACGGTCCTGTATAGAAAGCAAACACATGCGTTATTGAATATGCATGGTTCTTATCGACAGCATCTCTGAGTTTTATGTTGAAATCAATTCAGATGTGGTTCAGATCTGCTGTATATTAGATATGCACATCACTAGCCATGAATCCAGCTGTTTCTAAGACCAGTTTGTCTTTCTAAAAGAGCAGAATTGTGAAAGAGAGTCACTTATTGATGAGCAATGCCAGGCCAGGACCTCCAGGAGCTTGTTTTCTTTTCTGAAAATAATGGTCTCCATTGAGTTTGATGTGTTCCAACTGTGTTGAGGTTATTGGATTGTAGTATATCTTATGTGTGAACATCACATATTTACTAAACATATTGTATGCATTAGCCTGTAAAATGCCATTTTTTTTATTCACATTGACCTCATGCCATTAACTTGAGTCATCATCATTGACGGCACTTATGCAACCATTGTTGTGAATGCTGTTAGTTTTTCCATGGAAATCAATGGAGAAATTTCAAAGAATTTTTACACACGAAATTCACAAATCAAAAGTGGGACACTGATGCACCAAGCCAAATGCCATTTATAGCTTGAAAAATAATGGTCACTGTGAACTGTTGTTGTATAGAAATGATTTATCAAAATATATCCTTTTGTGTTCCATAAAAAAAAAAAATACTTGCACGAATCAGTTGCATGAATGCATCTTCACTCACTAGTGATTTAAGAAACTTTCTGATAAACTTTCAGCAATATCTTTAAACATTATTTTTTATTTAATATTTGTGATTGACTACCCATAATCCTGTAGGGTTTAAAAGGTTTGCATTAAAAAAAGAAAAATCTGTAACGCTATACTTAAGGCTTTTGTGATGCATTCATAGCGTACGTTATAATGCATTATAATATTTGCAGATTCCTTTTTACATCTTAAATTGGTTTGTCGTCTTTTAATGCAGTATACGTTTTATAGGTGTAACAATGAATAGATAAGTATTAAAAGGTTATATTATAACTGTAGTTACAATTATTCATGAGACCATACAATGCATTGTAAGGAGCATTACAAGGCATAATAATTAATGCATTAAAATATTTTTAATAATGCATTATAAAGGCAGTAACACTTTACTTCATGTACAATGCATTATAAAGGTACTCATAAAGGCACTTTAATGCATTGTATCTTTTATAAATAATTGTAACCAAAGTTAAAATGCATATTCATAGATTCCTTGTTATCTGAAATTGGTTTGTTTGTCGTGTTTTAATGAATTATACTTTGTATAATTCATTAAAACAAAAAGGTGTATTAAAAAGGTGTATTATAACTTTGTTTACAATTATTCATGAGACCATATGCATTATAAGGTGCATTACAGGGGATAATTACTGCATTAAAAATACTTTTACAATGCACTATAAATAAAGGCTTTAAGGAAAGTGTTACCATAAAGGCGTTCAGTGACATTACCAAGTATTATAACCAAGTAAAAACAGTAGAAAGTTACTAAAAAAAATAAATAAAAATTATTATTTGCTACATAAGAAATGTTTTTCATTTATAGTAATTTGAGTGTTTTTTCTAAATGTCACCAGAGCAGCCGAGTGGATATAGTCACATCTTATTTGACTGCACTTATGCAACCGTTGTAGCTGAGCTGTTGTTTTCTCATCTGGACTCACAAGTTTCCAGCAGCACATTTGAGGCAATGCTGTTTTCATTATGACTGCATGCTCTCCACACCTTTTTGTGCATCGTAAAAAACTGCCCTAAGGAGATCATCTAGAAAATCATCTAGAAAATTAACATGCACTCTCTGCTTCTGACCACTGCGATTACAAAACCCTGAGCATCCCTGTAAAGGTGTCTAATGAGTTTGCTAACAAGCTTCATTCCAAGAGCCAAATCACACTTTTGCCAGCCAGTGCCTCTGTTCTCAGACAGGATACTTCAGGTTATTGTTTCCATATCTTCAGGCCTCTTGGGGGTGTTTCTGCCAAAGGTCTGAATGTTAATGACTGTTTTTTTCCCGTTTGGAAGCTAATAAATTTGGTGTAGGATGCCTGGATGAGGGTTTCTGTTGAAGTAAGATTACACCATTTGGTACCTTTTAGAAACAGACACAGATTGCATTCAGGTTTCCACAAAAAGGCTTTCTGATCGCAGCGAGTACCATCACAGTGACTAGATATGTGTTGTGTCAGAGTTATATTAATAAATATCCTGACTATTTCAAGCTTTATAATGGCAGTGACGGGGTCCATTGAATTTGAAGTCCAAAAAAGCGCATCCATCCATTGTAAATGTATTGCACGCGGCTCCGGAGGGTTAAAGCAAATCGATGGAGTTTTGTAAAAAAAAAAATCCATATTTAAAACTTTATAAAGTAAAATATCTAGCTTCCGCCACACCACCTTCCGTATTCATCTTACTAAGAAAGCGTAACGACTCTCAGTTAAAAACGCTTAGTGATACATTGCACCAGTTACGTTTTTTTTCGCCGCTTTAGAAGCATTTTATTAACCGTCCGGAGCCGTGTGCAGTACATTTTATGATGGATGAATGCGCTTTTTTGGACTTCAAACTCAATGGACCCCGTCACTGCCATTATAAAGCTTGAAAGCGTCAGGATGTTTATTAATATAACTCTGTGTTCATCAGAAACACCTAGAATGGCTTGAGGGTCAGCTATTTAATGAACACTTTCAAGGTCCAGAAAGGTAGTGAAGACATCATTAAAATAGTCCATGTGGACTATTTAGACTCCATTGGTTCAGCCTTTAGTGACAAGCTACTTTTTGTGTGGAAAACCCCCCAAAAATGACAACTTTATTCAACAATTTCTTCTCATCTGTGTTAGACTCTTACACTCTTGACATAGTGTAAACAGTGCAACACTTCCAAGTTCTACGTCAGAACGCCGGCTCACCATTGGCTGACGCTGTTCACATGAGCACTACGACGCATGCTTGTGATGCTGACGCAGGAGTTAACCAATGGTGAGCCACCGTTCTGACGTAGAAGCATTGAACTGTATTAACTACGTCAAGAGTGTAAGAGTCGAACACAGATAAGAAGAAATTGTTGAATAAAGTCATTATTTTTGTTTGTTTTTTGCGCACAAAAAGTATTCTCATCGCTTCATAACATTAAGGTTGAACCACTGGAGTCACATGGACTACTTTAACGATGTCTTCACTACCTTTCTGGGCCTTGAAAGTGTTCATTAAATGGCTGTCTATGGAGGGGTCAGAGAGCTCTCGGATTTCATCAAAAATATCTTCATTTGTGTTCTGAAAATGAACGAAGGTCTTATGGGTTTGGAACCACATGGCGGTGACGAATTAATGACGGAAATTTCATCTTTGGGTGAACTAACCCTTTAAATGTTTCCATTTGTTGGTCTTATTTTCCGTTTGTCTGCAGTGAATGCATTGCAGAAGATGTGATGGAAAGTGAGCTGTTTGCAAATGCAATTCATACAAAAGCAGATCTCAGAAATGCATTAAACTATATTAGGTTTGAGCATGCAAATTATACGACGTCAGTCGAGATTGACTTCCATGAGTCAGGCCAGATTGATATCTTACTCTCGTTACTCTAATAAATGTACCGGATTATAGTGAGGCATTCATCTGATGGTCAGCTGGTTTCAGAGAACACTCATTGAAATTTCTGTTTCAAATTACCCTTCGCTTGTTGATTTACTCCAAATGTAATAGAAAAACACAATGGAATCTCTTCAGAGGGATCCGGTTTGTCACAGTTTGTGTTCTGATTTGTCACGGACCTTTCTGCTTTTTGTCTATCTGTGACGGCTGTTCTGACATTTCATTTCAGATTAGGAGTGTTATTGTTGAATAATCACGCATTAGGATCTCGAAAGGGTAAGACTGGAATCAATCTGCTCGTGACCGGATCATTTTCCAGACTCTTGATGAGCAAGAAGCTTCTCATCTCGTGAGTAAGAGCTACTCACAGTCTGCTCTGGAATCACAGTCATCTCTTTTTGAAAGGACCTTCTGTTTCTTTCATTTACTTTGAAGTTTTAGACGATTGTTCATCATGCATTTAATGACTTGTTTGCAGCATGCAGGTTGTCTTGCCTTGTTTTCAATGATGGTTAAATGCACTGCATAAACGGCAGTGCATTTTTTTTGTGTGTGTGTGTGTGTTATGTGCCGCAGTTGGGCATCCAGCCTGTTTTGATCCACCAGAATGATTTACATTGGAAGTTTTCATCCTCTGGCGTTTTCACATGCTATATTAGATAAATGCGTCTGCTAAATGACTAATGTCTTACATTGATGCCCAAAGACACAAAAGAGGAGCAATCCATTATGGTTTGCATATCATTATATGGCATTTAGGTGTAAAAAAACTGGTTTCTATGTACAAGATGTTGCCTGTGGAAACTACTGTGAGATCAAATGTGTCGTGCAAATGATGAAGTAGCAAGTAAATATTATAAAAGCTGTATTATGGATGAAGTGTGGGATATTTATTCGAATCGTGCAGTCAACTGATGCATTACATGTTGTTAAGCGTGCGTGAATCTGTGTAAAGAAGCACATTAGCACTTCGCAGTTGTTTGTTGTGGGTGAAAATCTTGCTAATAACTTCCAGAGGCGTGATTTAATGGCATGTTAAAAAGAAAACACGGCAACAAGATGAATTTACAGACAACTGCAGTGGATATAGTATGCATGTGTGTTTTTAGGGAGTTTATAATCATAACCATGTACTGTTACCCCGTAATTTACATTCCTTCACTGCATTTGAGCATCTCAAGCTCCCAGTGTACCTCATAGAAATCCCCACATAGCAGAATAGTAAACAATACTTAAACAAACCTCTTACATCAAACCACAGATCTCACTGTAGAAGTTTGCCGAAAGCTGTCTGGAATTCCCCATTTAAGGGCTTTAAAGTGGTTCGTCTCTTGGAGGGTTTTCCTCACAAGATTAATGTGCACTCTTAGTTCTGAAGATAAGTTGCCAAATTATTGTGTTGTAATGGGACGGAGGCCAAGCTCTCTGGCGTGATCAGCGGCAGGGAAATCCACGTGTCTCCATGTTGCTTGTGTCGGTGAACTTCTGAGCTGTTTGCTTTGGAAGCGCTGATGTAACCAAACCACTTAGGCGTATCCTACTTATTTATCATACTCGGTGTGCAAAAGACAATTAACCTTGTAAATCTGCTGAACCGCTGCAAGAAAAGGACGATTGCAGGCTGCGTAATGTTTAGATGTTTCTCATTAGTCGCGCTGATCCTGTTGTGTACACAAAATGCTTTGCAGAAGTTTGCATTGTGGAGACTTGCGTCATGCTTTCTGTAAGGGAATGTTTTTCTTTAACATTTTCTGCTCTTTAAACAGTGCTTTAAGTAGGAAAGGGATTTTTTTAAATCATTTTGCTTTTCAGATTCCACTTAACATTTCCAGTTACTTCATGATTCCATTAACAATTAAGTACAGTACCTTTCAGATGTTTGGAAATGGGTTTCAACGTGGGGTTTTGGACCGTATCACCATAAATCTAAAATCCTTAAATACATTAAAGTAACGTGCAATTATCATTGCAGCCATAATATCGTTTCAATTACTCTTTAATTACATAATAATGACAATTTGTGCATTACACGACACATTTTTAAAAGATTTGGGAAATTTTGGGAAACTTTTGGAATGTGTCTGGAGATTCACTGGAAATTTTCAGCCCATTCGCAACCCTGTATGTTTTCAGAGTTTGTGCTGTCCCTTATCAATGCAAAATCATCACAAAATGACAAGGATTTATGCTGATATTATTCAAAATCCTTTCCCTATGGCATTTCCTAACTTTTGAGAGCACTGTACATTTACAGTAAGTGAAATAATTTACAGTGAAAAGACTCACATTTGATGTTTTTTCATTTAAATAATTGCTTATGTTTTTATATGATATGATATAAGTTTGTTTACATAATGTGTGTGTACTGTGTATAATTATGTATATTTGAATACACACATGTATATATTTAAGAAATATTTGCCTGTATATATATTTATATGATTATAATTTTTTTCTTAAATGTATATACATGCATGTGTGTGTGTTTATATAATAATTATACACAGTACACACATATATTATGTAAGCAAACTTTTATTTTGGATGTGATTTAATCGTTTGTCAGCACTTGTTCTGTTTTGTTGTGTTGCGTTATTAATGTTTATTAATTATTTTAGTGTCATTGCATATTTTAGTGTCTTCATGATGGTGTTTTGTATGTCTGTGCACCTTCTATATATTAATATTTACCTCAGCTTATGGGAAAATTACTTGATTCATGATTCATCATGTGTCTTTGTTCTTCACCACCCGTGTTTTTAAGGTTGATGTCAGTGTATTACAGATTTTAGTGTTCAATCCATAAAAACGAAAATGTTGCTTTTTATGGTAAAGCTGTGGTAGCCACATCTGCTTTTTTTTACTGCAAATTTCACAGATTCTGTGTGGAGGAGACACTCACCTGAGGGTTTATCTGTTGAGGAACTGTGTGTATCAGAGGCTATGGTCGGTAAAGTCGGTGGTATTGCTTTGGAGTTTTGGTCACTCTGGATTTCATTGGTGATCTGGTTGTGGCGGGTGTAGGTCGGCGGGTGGAAAGGCCTGGCTGGGGAATGCTGGACCAGAGGTGGATGTTGTTGGCGGTGTTGAGGCGTCTGTGGTGGCTGTGGTATGATTGCAGGAGGCTGGTACGGTCGTGCTTGTCGTACAACACCAGCTCCACCACCAGCAACAAAACCTCCTCTTCTGCACTGCTCCTCTAGCTGCACTATGATCGCGCTCTGATTGCTGGCAAGCGATGCCAGGTGCTGGTATTTGTGCTCCAGATCCCGGTAGCGTGCGGTTAGCTGCTGCATCTCTGATGTGTGATTCAGCACGCGGTTCTCCAGCTGAGAAACCTCAAGCGCATTGTCTCTCTTGCGTATGATCTCGTGCAGCAGCTGCATGTAGAGCTGCGTCACTCGAGCGTTCATGTTGCGCGACTCCTTGCGAAGGAGCTTGACTTCGTTCACCACGCCGCCGTCCACCTCCACCAGCTGCTGCAGCGTCTCGATCTGACGTCTCTGCTTGTGCAGCTCTCCGTTCAGCAGCTCCAGCTCCTGCTTGTTCACGCGGTTCTCCAGCAGGGCCTCCGGCTCTTTCGAGTTCACACAGATGGCGCCCGTGGTCTTTCGCTGAGGCACGATGAAGGTGTAGGAGCATTTGTCCACGTCGGAGGCGCTGGGAGGTTCAGGGGAGCGCTTGGATCGACCAGCATACATGAACTCGCTTTCAAGTACATCATCTCGGCTTTCAAACTCCTCAGCGAAGCCAAGCGAAGCAAAGTCGGGTCTGGATAGGATGAGAGTCAGCAGGGCCAGAAGAAAGCGCTTCAAAGTGATGACAGTCATGACTCTCTGAGATGTGTCTCTGTCTCTGGAACATAATCAAATAAGAGTTTATTGTACTCAGTAGAATAGAAACAATCTTGTTTACCAAGGATTCATTTATTTGATTAAAAAATGCAGTAAAATATATAGTGAAATATTATTACTCTTTTAAAAAAAAACGTTTTCTCTTAAATTTTACAGCCTGACACATGTGGTCATACTGTATAGTGGCAATTAAAAAACAGCACAGACAGAGCAAGTTTACACCCTGTTTGAAGTACAACCCTAAAAGTTCCATGCCATGTGAGTCCTTTTGTTGAATGAACTGTAAATTGATCTGAAAGCCATTGTCTAATGAAGCATGCATTGTGTTGAAAACACAGGACCTGGGAAAGTCTTTGGAGAGTTTCCAAAGAACAGGTCTGTTGTGCCTTGATAAAGCATCTGTAAGTAGTGATTTAACAGATGCTTGCATCTGAAGTAAATTACTCTACACCTTTTAGAAGTCCACAATTTGAATCGCTTATGGGTTATGCCATGCAGGATTTAAAAGAAACCCTTTTTGATACCAGTCTAGATCTTTAAACACAAGGCCACACAAGTGGTTTTGCTGTATGCACAAGTTTGTGTTTTACTCCTACATTGTGCAGCATAATGGATAAGCAGAGAGAATTACACATGTTTGGTGTTTTCTCAGAGACTGAATCTCTAGCACCACAGCAATTTAGTTGTGAATGTACTCTGATTCACACACAAATGAATCTCATGAATCCTATTCAAAAAGAATCAAAAGCACAAAAGATACTGGTTTAAATCAGTCTGATGAGTCTTTCGCTGATTGAAAATCAGCACTAAATAGCTGATCATATGACAACATGCAATTATATTAATTAGTGACAGTGGTTCGGTTCATTAAGTGAGTTAAGTTCATTTAGTGAATGATTCTTCAGCCTGATTCAAAACCGGTAACCTGTTAAGTCATGAGTCTTTTTGATTGATGCATTAAAAGAATCGGTTCATAAGAGTCAGTTGTTTATGAATCAGATTACACTGGTAGTGCAAACTTGCATTCACAACAAATATAGAATCTCTTTTCACCCACCGTATGTAATTATTCTTGTCCAAAATGCAGCTCAGCCATTGTTATCTATAGTATTAGGCATGCATCAGATTACAAGAGAGGCTATTTTTAGTAGTGCTGCAAACCTTATGATGCACAAAACAGCGTATAGCATCTAAAATGCACTTTGAGTCTCTACAAAGTCAGAAAATACAGCCTGAACATCAGATCACAGAAGATCAGGCTTCACATTGCCAACGCATTAAGTAATACAAATGCACATGCATACAGATGTGCATGTGCTATCAATTTTAAGCTTTCCTATATAGAGAAATGTTTATGGATGTTTTATGTCAGATTTGATCTTTTCCTGTAATCTGTGAGTCATAGATTTACACCCTAGGACTGGAATGCGCTAATTCACGGATGGGAAAATCATTCACACGCAGTTCCTGGTGTGGTGTGTTGTGTGTACAGACAGTCTCCCATAGCAACGGACTCAGCGGTCCATGTTTTTCATTGTGCTCATTAGTAAGTGCTTGTTTCAGAGACTAATGCTGTATGTAGGACCCTACAAAATAGTACTGCCACAGGGAGGTGATATAGCTGGACAATAGCATACCACTTGATCTAATGCAATAATAAAAGAAAAGATATTTCTTTATTTTTAATATCTGAATCACTGCATCTTGTGGTTTGTACTGAATGTACAAACAAACATTTGAGCCCTGAGTCATCAATGGAAAATATATTCCAATAGAATGGAATATAAACAAGATTGCACAAGATGCTCAGAGAGGATCCGTAACCTCATGCTACAAACACGCATGATGAATCATATATTTAAAAAGAAATTACATAACTGAATTGAGTTTTTTTTTTTTTGTGCATTTGTCTTGGCATTGATTTAGGAAACATAGCCACTGTCTGTTGGGTATTAAGGCTTTTCTGCACTGTATTTACATTTGATGTTGTTGTTGGTGGTAGTGGTGAGCTTTTTAACACATTTAAAAAGAAAGTGTAAAAATATCCCTTTGTATCATGTCAGTATTACACTATTTATGATTCTCTAGAAAAACATTTTTTTTTCTTTTGTCGAGTTCAGAATTTTATAAACCTGCTTTTGCCAATTGTGATGTCATGCCATATCAAAATCAGCAGTTAGAGGTATTAGGTAACTTGATTCTATCACGTTTTACAGTTTTTCTTCAGTATGCGTGAGATGCTGTATTTTGGTGTCATCACTGATAAAGCTGCACATGGATCTGTTTTGGTGTTATGAGCGTTGCCAAAATTAATTCCATAGAGTCTAAGAATGTTGAAGGCAGCATGACATCATTAAGAATTCTAAATCTGACTCGCATTTCACAGATTTAAAATCTGATTCCAATTCAAAGGCGACTGTGATGATGTAATAGTGGGCTGCCTGCTGATGTCAGCGGAGTCTCCGCTTCTCTCCGTCTCGGATTTCTCGGACTTTCTGGATCATTTTCAGTATGCATTAACAAAAGCTTTCTATTATTGTTTTTCTGCAGGCTTGCAAGTGCTGGTATTCTCTTAGGAAATGCAGATATAGTCTTTACTTCGAGACCGAGAGCATGTCTTTTGGGCACAAATCCAGCTCAAGGGATTCCTGTGTGTGGCTGTGGGACGGGATGGTGTGGGATGGATGTGTACAGGATTTTTTCATTCATCCAAAAAGACTTTTGAGTTGATTGTTCTCAGATATAGCTGTGTGTTCTTTGAGAAAATGCAGCAAACATTTTAATAGGTGATTATATAACTCATAATTGGGTAGTCAAACGCTCCTGTTGAAACGAGATGTAACGTGCTATCCTCTAATCCTGCAGAAGTTCAGGCAGTAATTGTTGCTGTGGAAAGTGAGGATCATTACTAGCTTCACTGCTGTTCAGGACATGCAGCAACACCATGTGGAACACATCAACAGTATGCTGAGAATATTGTGCAGATGTCTGCTTCTATATATTTACATCTATGAGTTTGGCAGATGCTTTTAACTTTGAATTGCATTTCATCTGCTCATGTATTTTTAAGAATTGAACCCGTGACCGATGTTGCGAGCACAATGCCACAGTATACAGTTCTGCAATTTACTAAAACCCTAAAAGTCAGGGAAATGTCTTGATTATAATTCTGTCGTAATTGTTTCTCTCTAAAATATTTAATCAAAATTAAATTAAATTAAAACATTAAACTGCTTGTGATTTGTTCAAGTCATCAGGGTTCATCTAGGCATATATTTTTTTTTAATTCCCAGGTCCTGCAAAGAATGAAATATCATGCACATTTTTACAATGGATATGCATAAGCTATCCTGCAATTTCTGTGGAAGTCTATACATTTTCTGGGTCTGTGTAAGTTGAATCGCATATAAAGGTTTAAACCATGAACCTCAGTTAGATGCTCAAACCAACAGCTCTTACCAGGATAGTGTGCTGAAGTCACCAGGCTTTTTCTCTCTTTCTCTTTGCTTTATCCTTTTAATCTCTCTCCGGGCAGGTTGGATGTTGTCGTCCCTGAAGTGAAAGTCATCACCGATCCGCTACTGTCCTTTCTGTCCTATTCTGTCCCTTTCAAGTGTGTCTCCTGTTGCTGTCATATGATGATGGGTGACAGTCTCATTCTGTGTCCCGGAGTAAACTGTAGTTTAAGTGCAGTTTAACATGTGTCCCAGCATGTCTGCATCTCCTGCAACTGTCTCTGTCCAAGTGATCCTCCGACTGCTCACTGTGACTGCTCACTGTGAAATGATCAATCAGAGTGACACTTTGATTTAGAGGGAGACGTCCTTAACTTCCACTCATCAGCATGAAGCACATGGAACACACTGCTGTCCGTCTTTCCCTTCCCCTCTCTCTCTCTCTCTCTCTCTCTCTCTCTCTAGTTTGTGGTAATGGTGTTATTGTTAAGTGGCCCCGCCCCTTTCCCCGCCCCCTTGCACAAGAATAATAGTCATTACTAAAACTAACTCTTGATATGGTAAACGTAAACCGTTAAATGTCTTTTCACCTCCATTCATCTATGATCCACCTGCTTGAATCTGAAAGAGGCATCTTTAAAACATAAATCATATTTTTTTGTGGTGTTTGTTAAGGCATATACTTGCTATGGGATAGAGACAGTACAATTATAAACCAGTATTATGAAATACACTCTCAAAAAAGTTTCCAAAAGGGGTTTTTCACAGTGATCCAGTAGAAAGAAAAATAAAGGTTCTTTATTAGCATTGATGGTTCCGTGAAGTTAACATGCATGGAATCTTTCCATTCCACTAAAGACTCTTTAAAGAGAAAAAAAGGTTCTTTTAGATTTTTAAAATGTTCTTTACACTAAGAAAAACATGGTTCTTTTAAGGACTGATCACCGAAAGGTTCTTTGGCAGAACTTTGAAAACACCCTTTTTTAAGAGTGCAGTTATTAAAAGAACCGTTTGAAGAACATTCTAAAGAATTATTTATTTATTTATTTTTTACTATAAAGTATGGAACCAATATGGGACCAATATGGATCCCAATAAAGAACCTTTATTTTTATGATTTGACCAAATAGTGCATTTCATGTTCATTGCAGACAGACACCTGGTTAGTGCACAAAGACATCATTACTGCAACCGGCTAAAGGTTTTCTGTTTGGTGCACGTGGTTGTGAATTTATCTGACATTTAGCTTCTGATCACCATTTTTTTTTTATTCATGAATACAAGATGTTTCATCTTAAAACTTTTTGGATGCTTATTTAGTTTTGTGTCTAATCTAGAGTCCATTATGTAGATAAAAAAAGCATGCATGTTCATGCAAGATCTCACTTCCTCCTCTTGTTGTGTATTCCAGATGATTGATGGGACACACAGGTGTGGTGAGCCAATTAAAGTAGGTACAGAAAGAGGTGATGCGCTGATTGATCTTGAAAAGCTCCTCTCAGGAGGAGTGTGTTGTTGCCCATGGCGGGTTGCGATGTGCTCTCCATTATGTCCGTCTTAATGCCAGATCTTGTGACCGGCTGTGTCTGCATCACCACATTGTTCCTCCCTGTTTGGGATTCCTGGGAAGTGATCAGCAGGAATGCCTGCTTTACTCAGATGTTCATGCATTACAACTGTACAAAAGAGCAGCTGCTGTCGTCATTGGGCATTTCAACATCATTTCTGAAAGCCTTCCTGTGAAACTGTGATGTTAATGCATTCAGGCCTTTTTTTAAATACATTTTTTCTTTAATTTAAAGAGTTAGGGCCAGGTTTACTAAACAGGCAAATTAGCATGCAAGCACAATTCCACATAAGTGCGGATGGGAGGGAAAAGTTCTGTGCATGATCTACTGACGACACGCAAGTGAAAAAGGTCCTATTGTGCCCTTTTATTAAGTCTTTATTTTGTTTTGGGGTGTACTAGAATATGTTTTCATGTTTGATTGTTCAAAAAACGCATTAGTTTTCACATTTTACTCGAACACGGCAATTTCAATAAAGCCCCTCCTTCCGAAATATGAAATGCACTGTGATTGGTTAGCTGACCCAAAGCTAGCGTGTGTTCGGGAAATGTCCCGCCCCTCCATAACAGTGAGTTCTTCTCTAGTGTAAATATTATGGATGACATCGTATTGTATATATGTCAGAAGGAAGGTCTCTTTAGGAAGGTCAAACAAATGAGTTTTGGAAAGGGGGTGGAAAAAAACAGCGTCTCTTTGACACACTGTCTTCTGTAATGCAGCTCAACCAGGCCTCGTCCCCTTTAATGCGTATTCCGTGGCCGGAGATTATTTAAATGAGTGACATTATGGACTTCACAAGATCCGGAAAAAACATGTTGTAGTCCAAATCATCGTTTGTCACCACAGATGCTGATATAGCAATAAAAGATAACTAAATTGATGAGTGCAAACCTTAGTAAATCACCTTGCATGATTCAATGATTCATTTAAATACTCTCCTCACATAAATTTAGCGTCTGAAAGGGAAACTCCTACAAATGCATATGCAATAAGAGCAGCCGCAAAAATAATCCTTTTCAGTGCTAATTTTTCACTGCTTGTCTTTAGTAAATCCTGACAGTCATTTTTTAACGCCAAAAGAGAGTTTGTGCTGGCGCACGCTGTTAGTATATTGTTAAAGATAATTTATAACTAGTTACAATTCACAACAACATACTATTAAAGCATAAATAATTATCAACAACAATAATAATTCTCATATAATTAAAAGTATTAAAATAATAAAAAGATAATTGTGTCAGAACTATCCACTTTATAAAATGCATTATGAAGCTATTTTTAATTTAAAGCTATTTTAAAATTGTATATTATTGTGAACCGTAACCAGAGTTAGTTAAAATAAAATTTCAATTATTAAAATGATAATGATTAATTTAAATAATAATTAAAGTATAATTTTTCAAAACCAGTTCACATTGTTCCTAAAAACACTCCGCAGGCGTCATAGAAAGTATTACTGAAAGCTTTTTGGAAATGCTGTATAAATGGCAATTTTACAGTGACAGAAATGGAAAGAAGAGGGATTTGAGTGATGCTTTGAGCTGGTAGTCTGAGGTTTTGGATGAAGGGTCAGAATCGGGGGTTTTGCAAGTGTGTCCAACTGTTTCAACGACTCCTGCGGACAAAAAAAAAAAAAAAAAAAAAAAGAGACTGCTGATACAGCTGCATGCCCACACACATTCACACACTCCTTGACCTGTCAGCACAAAGAGCAAAGTATCTGAACTTTTACTGTATCTCTGTTATATTTTATGACTATTGCTCATCACAGGGTTAAACCCCACAGGTGCACATTGAAGCAGGCTTGAGAGGAGACTTTTTGCACATGGACCATCTTCCTCGGTGATGCTCGGAAACTTCACAGCAACACCCTGGCATCATGCTGGCATTTTGCATGTCACATTTGGGAACTCATTTATTTGACTAGAATTGCGTCACACTGCATCTGGCTCTGTCTGAAGAAAAGGCTGATGGGTGCTTTCAGTTTCCGCTGACTCACTCATTTGTCCCGCTGTGTGGTCTCTCGCACACTTTCATGTGTCAATCACTCTAACAATAGCATCATAAGCCTCGACGAGAGAGCTCGCAATCCGCCCGGTGTTCAGGGGAAACTCTGCGCAAGAGTCCGCTATAAAAGAGACAGTACATGGTATTTTTCAGCATGAAAAGATTTATGTTGGAATGTCATGGCTGAGCTGGACTCCTGGGAGTCCCTTGCAATTTGAGAACCGGCTTTGCTGCATGTTCTCGCTTTGTTCAGTGTAAATCTGTTGGTGGAAACAGCAGCGCTCTGCGTGTCTACAGTAAATCTGCCTCATGCCGTTTTGGGCCACACAATAGGACTGTATGTCAATTAATTTCAGGAATCTTTTGAAGAATCTATTAGGCAAATCCGATGGGAAAGATTCAGCAAGATGTTTTTAGATGTCGCAGACTGGATTTTGTGGTAGTGAGTTGATTAAGGTCACCATCAAGTCATCATTATAAATGATTTCCCCGTGCACATCGTTATTGTTTAAAATTCATATGCCTTGTATTCTTTAATAAAAAAAAAAAATAGCTCCCCTTCCCTCTTGCAGCGACTTCTCTTCTCTGATGACGAGGGCAGGGCAACCATTCAATCAATTCCCAATGGACAAAATCAAGCCCCACCCTACATTTGTTCTTGTTTGAGAAGCCGTTTCCCTCAGATTTACATCACAGAATGGAAGAAAAGACTATTGCAAACTTTTGTTCATGCCGACTTTAATGGTTAAATAGAAGAATATATTGGCAATGCCCATCTTTTAGTACTCTCAAGCTTCTTAAAGGAATAGTTCTCTTAAATTCTGTCATAGTTTACTCACCCAAAATGTAATTTCCAACCCATATTGGCATGCTTTTCATTCTTATATGGAACATAAAATCAGATACAGTTTTATATAACAGTAAGCTATGAGTTTCTTAGTCCCATACAGTGATAACATCAAATGTAGAACAATGAGACTCAATTTTATGGTGCTTTTTTTGTCATTTTCTTTGGAGCTCGGCAGCCTTTTTGTATAGTGCTTTCTTTTGTATTGTGGTTTAAAAGACAATTAATATGCTGTAGTACTGTAAAAAGCTGTTTTTGGTCTAACAAGTTTTCGGTTCTGAAACTTGCAGGATATTCTTGTAGTATGAGGACCTCTTATATGTCAAAAGCTCAAGGATTTGATTCCTTAGTTCATGACCGCTTTAAGCGTTTTTCCATAGAAAACCACTATAAAGTAAATGTTTAGTCATTGAGCGTGTTGCTTTTCATATTCTGGGTTCATCTGCTCGCCTGCATATGTTTTTAATCATATTAACCCTATATTTAACATGATGACAGAACTCATTTTGTGCGCTGTTCCTTTAAGAGTGGCCTTGACTCAACATGATGTAACACTTATGTCCATAATCTAGAATATTTCTGAATAAAATTAGTGGGATATACAGTGAATAAAATGGACAGGGCTTAATTTGATCCATCGTGGATTCATTGGACCATGTCACATCAGTTAAAAATGTTTTTTTTTTTTTTTTTTTTTTTTTTGATGAATGATTATGAAGAGAAATATTTCTATACGGAAAAACATGCACCGATGAATCATTCACAGTAAGCCCAGGAGCATGTTGAGCAAGTAAATAGACCATTTTGATTTCATGTCAAACAATGTTAACACAAAAACAACAGCCAGTGTTGAAGCTTTGCTGCGTTTTCTCCGTCCTGTCACTAATAAATAAGGCTAAAATTAAAGGCTCAGGACGTGTAGCACAAGTCATGATGTGAAGTGCTGGATTGCGCAGCTTTTCCTTCAACGTTCTGTGGATGGGATCATAATTTGGCAGCAGAAGCTGTTTTTAGCCTCAGCTGTAAAATGGGATGAGGTCAGAGCTCAGATTTACAGTAAATCTAAAAACATTTAGGAAATCACACAGAGAAATGAACATTATCGTAAAGCAGTGTTATTTTCTTTTTCCTTTTGTCTGCGCGGGCCAGTGTTGAAGGCTCTGTTTCGGGGATGTGTAGTGCAGCCCCACACCTAACGGGACGTGCTTGGTGTTTGGTGGTCCATCCGGGACCGCAGGGGTAAATGGAGAGCTGGTTAATCTCCTCACATCATCCCTCCCATTTCTGTAAATTATCCAGCATCTGTGTTTTTATTCTGTGTTAGTATTTATGTACTATTATAGGGTTTTTATTAGCTTTTATATATGTGTGTGTGTGTGTGTGTGTGTGTGTGTGTGTGTGTGTGTGTGTGTGTGTGTGTGTGTGTGTGTGTGTGTGTATATTCGTAAAATATTTTGGTCATTTTCGTGTTAGTTTGTGGTAACATCATCATCATGGAAATGTGTTTTAGCAGAAGATCTGTTTATTGTAGTAATTGTGGTTAGTGAAAAAGATCATAATCTCATTCAGACTTGTTCTAGATTTATTTCGGTTTTAGTTTGTTTCACCTTTTTCTGTTAATTTTTTGTTGCTCATTTTTGTTTGGTTTAAGTTCATCTAATATTTTAAATTAATTTTATTTCCAGTTGATTTCAATGAACAAACGTGTTTTTAACAGTATTAGTTAATGAAACCAACACCGCTGTCATCATACAAATATACTTCAGTAAAACAATTTATGTCAAAGAATGGCAGATGGGGGAATTTTTTGAGAGACATTAAAATCTTTTTATTTAAAAAAAAAAAAAAAAAAAAACTTGGTTACTCCACTAAATTAACATTATCTTTAATTACACTGAGAAAACATGAAATAAATAATAAAACTACTTTCATTCTCACTAAATGAGCTAAACGGCACATCCTATCGGCAAGCGATTGTCTAAAATTAAAGGGTTTATTGTAGTATTTTTTTTTTATTGTCAATTGCTGTCTCAGCCTGAAATATAATATATTCACATACAAAACAGTTAATTTAAATTGTAATAATATTTCACAATATTACTTTTACTGTATTTTTTGATTGGAAGAGGACTTCCTTCAAAACATAAAAAAAATCTTACTGAAAGGTATAGTGTATAAAACATGTTTTACATTTGTTAATACTTATACAAGTTTATAAGAGACCCCATTTGCAAGAAAGGGGAAGACGTCTGTCATTGAGACGCTCTAGAGGAATGTCAGCCCTGAAAGGAGACTCCCCAGGACCTTTATTTTTACAGGACAGCCCTTTCCCTGTGACCTCTGATCAAAGACGCTTGTAAAACAACAGTGTGTACACACATCATAATGAGATGCTCCTCTGTGTCATTCCTCTCTTCCTCGTGCTCTTTTCATGTTGAAGTTCAGACTCTCAAAAGGCTCAGGCTAGTTTTTTTTTTTTAATCAGTTTTACAATTGAGTGTGGAGTGTGGCGATGTGACAAGACGGCACACCACACGCTAAGTCAGTTCAGGTCTGATTATTTGTGTATCCGAATCCGAAAAGTTATTCAGTCAAGAGCAGTGAGTGATGTTGTTTGAGTGTTGTTTGATTAATATTAAGGACACAGATGGCAGCAGGTTTATTAGGCTGCTGTGACTTTAAGAGCAAATGCACTCATCTAATATACTGATACACATGCGCTTTCTCAACCGTTTACATTTAAGACATAAATTATTGTGTTTATGAGGATACTTGCAAAGGCAGGCATTTTCAAGCTCAAGAAGATGTGAAAGGGAGTTCAAATCAGTATTCGCACTATGGATGTTTGCACACAGAAAACTTCCCACACAGCGAGTAACGAATTGAGCTCCTTTTGTGTCTTCTTGCTTGAATATATCAATAGTCAAGGCTTAAACTTTCGTGTCGATGCAGCATTGGCCCGTCAACTGCCCCGAACGCCGTTCACATTTGTTCATGTTCATGTTTTTACAAAACTGCATTGCTAGAATTCACAAAAATGTTAGGCGATTGACAACTGCCGATTCACACCGTTTCATATACTTGACAACCGATTTGTACTCCCAATGAATACACACCATACACTGTAAAAATTATACTGTATGATCAATATATATTTCTAATGTTTAATGTACAATAAATATCCAGCATATTCAAGAACATCTGAAGAACATTAAGAAACATGTATAAACACACTGCATATAAGATGCTAATAAATAAATAAATAAATAAATAAATATATATATTTAGCACTGTGTTTATGTTTTGACTGTGAGCTTAGCTACCATTTCACCCAATTATATGTACTTTTTTTAAAGTGTACACTCAAGTATGTTGGGGATTGTTTTATGAGTAGGGTCTGTCTTCTCATTCTGAGGAGCGTCATCCCTAAATCCCCCTCCATGTGGTGATTCCATCATACTTGTTTTATTTTTATTGCCCCTCAACTGGAGTCCCAGGCTCCCATCGCCTGAAGTTCTAATGGTGCATGTGGTGCGAAAAGAGCAATAAAACCTGTAGCGAGTGGACCTGGAGACTGGCTGGTTCGCACCAACAGTCAGATCTGCGCATTTTATCCAGTGTGAAAATCAGAGGTTAACCACCTGAAATTACCCAAGCTCTTTACTTAGCATCCACTACTGTTTTAAAATGGTGAGAAAGCCATCCAGGCATGATGTCAGCTCATTAGCTGAGCATGAGCCCAAACAAACCTGTTATTATGTCCATCTTCATCGGCCGCTCCGAACACTGCTGTCCTTCATGCTGGAAACACTCGAAAGATCAAACCGTGTCCATTACGCCTTCAAATGGGAATGAAATTGCCCTTCGTCTCATTTGGGGCCACATGCCAGGCTAATTCATTGCATGTGGGTTTTCTGGGTTAATTTGTTTGTTTTCGTATCTTGCGCGATGCAGCTGATGGGGGTGAAACGTGTGACTGATCACAGGCACTTGGGCACAAATGGTTCTGTAGAGTCAACATTTGTGCCATTGGCCATTTCAGAGCGTTTCGGCTCCCTTGACCCTCGTAACACACACTTGAAAAATCACCTGACAGCTCAGACTTATTGACTCAAACATCTCGCACTCCTTCCTTCCCCCTCTGGAGTCGTAACACTCAGTCAGTCTGCTTTAACTTGTCAGCATGCTAATCGGCAGCATTACACCGCACTGAGCCTCGAGTCACTCAGATGTGCACACCTGTGTGGATGGATGTACTAACTGTTGGACTGTTTTGATGAGGATTAGATTAGATTTGTATGCAAAATCCCTAGGACTGACTGCTATTGTGCTGTTATAAGTGGTGCGATTTAGACTAACCTTTTATAATTTTAGCCAAAAAGTTAAAACTTTCTCTTTAGACATTAGCCCCTTTCAATCCCAGTGAATTACTGTAAAATCACCATAATGATTTTACCGGTAAATACACAAATGTGCTGTTCACACAAGCAACGGCTTTCTGGCTTTTTACCGTTAATAGTCCATTCACACATCAGCACCAAAATACCAGTAAATTCTGTGATATCAGTAATCGGAAATGATATTTAAACGATGCACCATTCGCCCGCATGAGTGCTAAGTGCTTTAGTATCACTATCTGATCAATTTGACAACAAATTTTGACTTCTGAGTGACAGACGTAAGGGGATGATCACACAGAATATGTTTTTGCTCTTAAAAACATGACACTTTATAGTATCCAATTGCAGAGCTGCAGAGCCGATGGATGGAAAAGAAGGCTGGGTCTCAAGGGCAAAACTCTGAAAAAGCTGTGAGACATGGCGCAACGGTCAAAGATGACCATCTAGTGCAGGGGTTTTCAAACTTTATGATGCCAAGGACCCCCAAATATGATGAACCTTTTATGAGAGACCCCTTCCTAAAATCCATCTCTATATTTTTAAGTTTGGAAAAAACATTTAAACTGTTAGATAAATAGTAAGTGTGACATTATAAATGCAACATATTGTTTCCAAACTTGGCTATACTTAATGTTGGATGTATAAACGTGAAGAAGAATTAAAAATTATTTGTATGAGAAACTTTCACAATAAATGTATGTAAGCAGCTCACGTCCTGCATTAAGAATACTGCTTTACAACCCCAGTGAGCGAGATAGAGGGGACTACAGTGAGAAAAACTCACTAGAAAGATACAAAGCAAACTTAAACAATATGGCAAGAAAGGAGAGAAACATTTAGAACTGAAACTGTATTTTCGATAGACTTTATCCGTTTTTGCTTTGTCTTTTTATTCTCTGAAATTTTCTGAGGACCCGGAGAACCTTTTGGAGGACCCCTGGGGGTCCCTGGACCCCAGTTTTGAAAACCCCTGATCTAGCACATAATTACATAGAAAAACTATTAAAAAACAGTGGAGCTTACTGTAAACAGTGCGGAGTGATTGCATCATCTCCATAAGAACTTTATAATTGCACCAAAACAGACTTGTGTTTCAACTTCTCATGTGTGAAAGGGCATAATGACACATTTTTCCACTTGGTTTTGAGAGACTGAATATAAGATTTTGCAGGTTTAGCCGGACTTAAATATTTCTCATATGAGATATGTCTCATAGCCAGAGAGATACAGGAGATAGTTGTCACACCACCACACCATGTTTCTTTCGGCCTCTTGACCGCTTTCCTGACCAGTTTTCTCTTTGTCTTCTCATCAATTTTGGAGGGATGCCCTGTTCTTGATAATGACTTGATAATGATAATGATACTTGTTGATGACTTCACTAAGTTTCATGGTATATCTAATGCCTTGGTCATTTTGTTGTAGCCCAAAACAACATAATCTCGTTGATGCTTCATCAGCTCTTTGTGGCCCATGGCTCTTTTAGTATCATGTAACTAAGATGATGTCAGAAAAAGAACAGCTGAGGTTTATTTGGAGTCACTTCAGGTAAAGACAGGCGTGTACGATTACAAACCCGATTCCAACAAATTGTGAATAAAAACAGAATGCAATGATGTGGAAGTTTCAAATTTCAATATTTTATTCAGAATACAACATAGATGACATATCAAATGTTTAAACTGAGAAAATGTATCATTTTAAGGGAAAAATAAGTTGATTTTAAATTTCATGGCATCAACACATCTCAAAAAAGTTGGGACAAGGCCATGTTTCCCACTGTGTGGCATCCCCTCTTCTTTTTCTAACAGTCTGCAAACGTCTGGGGACTGAGGAGACAAGTTGCTCAAGTTTAGGAATAGGAATGTTGTCCCATTCTTGTCTAATACAGGCTTCTAGTTGCTCAACTGTCTTAGGTCTTCTTTGTGGCATCTTCCTCTTTATGATGCGCCAAATGTTTTCTATGGGTGAAAGATCTGGACTGCAGGCTGGCCATTTCAGTGCCCGGATCCTCCTTCTACGCAGCCATGATGTTGTAATTGATGCAGTATGTGGTCTGGCATTGTCATGTTGGAAAATGCAAGGTCTTCCCTGAAAGAGACGACATCTGGATGGGAGCATATGTTGTTCTAGAACTTGGATATCCCTTTCAGCATTGATGGTGCCTTTCCAGATGTGTAAGCTGCCCATGCCACACGCACTCATGAACCCCATCCCATCAGAGATGCAGGCTTCTGAACTGAGCGCTGACAACAACTTGGGTTGTCCTTGTCCTCTTTAGTCCGGGTGACATGGCGTCCCAGTTTTCCAAAAAGAACTTCAAATTTTGATTGGTCTGACCACAGAACAGTTTTCCACTTTGCCACAGTCCATTTTAAATGAGCCTTGGCCCAGAGAAAACGCCTGCGCTTCTGGATCATGTTTAGATATGGCTTCTTTTTTGACCTATAGAGTTTTAGGCGGCAACGGCGAATGGCACAGTGGATTGTGTTCACCGACAATGTTTTCTGGAAGTATTCCTGAGCCCATGTTGTGATTTCCATTACAGTAGCATTCCTGTATGTGATGCAGTGCCGTCTAAGGGCCGAAGATCACGGGCATCCAGTATGGTTTTCCGGCCTTGACCCTTACGCACAGAGATTGTTCCAGATTCTCTGAATCTTTGGATGATATTATGCACTGTAGATGATGAGAACTTCAAACTCTTTGCAGTTTTTCTCTGAGAAACTCCTTTCTGATATTGCTCCAGTATGTTTGGCCGCAGCATTGGGGGAATTGGTGATCCTCTGCCCATCTTGACTTCTGAGAGACACTGCCACTCTGAGAGGCTCTTTTTATACCCAATCATGTTGCCAGTTGACCTAATAAGTTGCAGATTGGTCCTCCAGCTGTTCCTTATATGTACATTTAACTTTTCCGGCCTCTTATTGCTCCCTGTCCCAACTTTTTTGGAATGTGTAGCTCTCATGAAATCCAAAATGAGCCAATATTTGGCATGACATTTCAAAATGTCTCACTTTCAACATTTGATATGTTATCTATATTCTATTGTGAATAAAATATAAGTTTATGAGATTTGTAAATTATTGCATTCGTTTTTTATTCACAATTTGTACAGTGTCCCAACTTGTTGTTTGGGTTTGTACACACAATCTTGATAATTACTTAATACTGAACATATCCAATTATAAAAGGGTGTGCACACTTATGGATTTAGGTTTCTTTAAGTTTTTAATTGTATCTTTTTTTGTTTTCTTGGTTTTCAGTGCCATTGCATAGGTAATTTTTGCATGAGAGGTGCAGACCTGTAGATCGTTTGCTTTGTTCTAAAACAGGAGCTTAATTTGTTACAATGTTGCATTTTCTTCTTGGTTCACAGGGCAACATTTCAAAGCGTACTGAATTGTTTATGCAAGTCACATGTGAGTAAAACTGTCCTCTTACTTCCTTTGAGTCATCCATTGCAGGTCCATCCACTGTCATATATTATTTTATTATATATATATATATATATATATATATATATATATATATATATATATATATATATATATATATATATATATATATATATATATATATATATATATATAATGCGGAATCAGGAATCAAGGATTCGGTGGGACAGCATTCTTGCACAACATTTTAAGTTGAAGAGGCACTATTGGTTTTCAGCTGTGATAACTAATGTGCTCACTCTCAGAATCAGACACTGCTGATTTTTATATAACACATTTCCCATTATAAATTATGATAGGGCTTGGTTTGTTGGTCCGTTGGGTCGGATTGCTTTCTCACCTCAAGGGAACCGCACCAGAGTTTGTTTTCAATCAGGCCGAGACCACCTCGCTCAGGCGATCTCTCTCGGAGCGATTTGTTTTTGGTGCAGATCCGAGTGCGATTGCCGTGTTCATATATGCCTAAACCAACCGAACTAGGGGAGAAAACCACCAGAACCAGGTTCCAAAACAAACGCTCCAAACAAGCCAGGTGTGAAAACACCCAACGATTAATAAATGCTGTAGAAGTATTGTTCATTCTTAGCCCATGTTAACTAATGTAGTTCACTAATGTATAATAATGATACAGGCTTTTAATGTTTGTAATTTCCACTGACATGCTGCATATTTACAGTTAAAGGGTTTTAACTCTTTCCCCACCAGCAAGTTTCCAGTCAGCACCAGCATTTTGATCATTTTCACAAAAATGTCATGCCCCCCAGAATATTTTGTTGCATGAATATCTGAACATGCAAGAAGAAAGAACCAGACCCTCTGCTTTTAAACCAAATAACCTCCACATGTTTTTATCCAGCTCAGATTCAGAACAATTATCAAAACACAGATGGAGTAGATCAAGTCTGTACCTCTTCATGAGTCGACATTTCATTGAGTTTTGATTAATATGCTGTTTGATGATCATGTTATTTGACATTTGTGTAAGCAATTTCTATCGCTTGTTTCTTCTTCACCTGTGTTTTGATCAGGAGATTCTGTACTCTTTCAGAAGATGTGTAATAGCGCCCCCTACCGTATAGCAGTGAAAACACGGATGTCAGTAAAGACATTGCAAAACAACTAAGAGTTGCAATCCGTGCAGAAAGAACTTAGCTATGATTCCAACCAAACATGCAAATTTAATTTATGCACACAATTAGAATATCGCATAAAACATATGCACAAAATTTAAATATTGCATAAAACATTTGCGAATAAAGCATAGTATCCATCCTTTGACTCAAAGAGAACAAAATTGTCACTAAGAAAAATGGAAGTTGATGCAGTAGGAGAAGCCACTGTAGCATATATAATAATTTTCGTATAGTGCATTACTCCTCAGAGCACGCAGACAAAATGCAATAAGCATTGCTTTCTGAGGCGGATGCCTGATGTTTGGGAACGCAGTCGTGTAAGACTAAGTTCTGGGAGGACATTATACCGAACCACTTTGACAGTTGCATTTCAGGATGACCAAAACAGCAACAAGATTGGTTATGCCATCCCATCATAAAGTCAGTCTTTTCTGATGCGTATCGAGGACTTTGTTACATGTGTTTCCATTGTAGTTTATGCGCATTTGATATTATCAGATAAAAAAATGTATCTGACTCAGCTGAGCGCATACACTTTTTATGCACATTTTTTAGAATTAATGCTCATCTTCTCATTTCTATCCAGCGTTTAAAAAAAAAAAAAAGTGATATCCTAAAATGTGCATAAAAAATAGGTGGATGGAAACATAGCTCTTGTCGTTTCTAATCTAAGGCACATGAGATGACACTTTACTGTATTTTACCCATTCCTGCATGTGCATTTGAAATCACTCATTTCCTGTTCTTTTCATAGCAAATGATTTGCACAGGCTAGAGAAAAAGTGAATGTATATTCACAAATATTGTTTTTATGATCGTGTTGTCGCATCCCAAATGGCCCAAAAAACAAAAAAAAACAACAACAAAAACAGCACAGATTTCACGCCACAAACGTAAAGTTTGTAAAGATTTTATGTAATTTTATTTTTCAGTTGTTTAGACTGCTAAAAACAACTTTTATTTAAAGCTTGCTGTGCGGCACACCAGCCAACCGATTGTATACATGTGTTTATGTGTCCATGTAGGTTAGTTTGTGCTTGCTGTTGCTCTGGATGAATGTTGTATACTGTGATTGTCGTGATGAATTCACTGTGATGAGCTGCATTCTTGCCGACCCAAAGATCCCGGCCACAAATCCCAACAGCTGTCAGCTGATGTTACGCAATTCCCATTACAGTCCCATGAGTGGTGCACGGTGTTCCTTCCCTCCAGACTAACTGCTGTAAACGCAGGGTCACTTCTACCTTAGCCGTGTGTGGGACGTCCAGCTGGAAGCACTGAGGACTAATTTGTGTATGGTTTCAAAAATCATGCACAAATGTACAATAATCAGAAGCTGATCTTCCGGAATGGCCCGTCATTAACACGCTTTTTCCCTGCGGAGGAATGACTGCATGGAACGTTATATGGATTAGCGTTAATGAATTTTGTATGTTGTGAACATGATGATGTTTCACTGTGGTGTAGCAGTCGTATTTTAGACTAAATAGTTTTGGGATGATAGCGCTCACAGCTGTGTGGCTAAACTAAAATTACTGAGAATAATCCCAGCTTTTGTGATGTTTTTAGTTATATGCTTATATATATGCGGTTGTAAGAAAAAGAGCCCCTTGCAGAATCTGTGAAAATGTGAGTGATTTTAACAAAATAAGAGCGATCATACAAAATGTATGTTTTTCTGTTGTATTTACATATTAGATATTTTACATAAAAGATGTTTACATATAACCCATAAGCAAAAAACAAAACAAAAATAATTTATTAAAATGACCCCATTCAAAAGTTTATGAACTATTGATTCTTAGTACTATGTGTTGGATGATCCTCGGCTGCTTTTTGTTTTTGTTTTGTTTAGTGATGGTTGTTCATGAGTCTATTGTTTGTCCTGAGCAGTTAAACAGCCCAATGTTCTTCAGAATAATCCTGCAAATTCTTCAGTTTTCCAGCATCTTCTGCATATTTGAACCATCTCCAGCAGTGACTGTATGATTCTTTTCACACTGGACTTAAAGGATCTGCTGCTAACATCTTGGTGCCAGATACCACAGCACACCTTCAGGGCTCTAGTGGAGTCCATGCCTCGATGGGTCACGGCTGTTTTGGCAGCAAAAGTGGGACCAACACAATATTAGGTCTTTTTTTTTCTGTTTTTGCAATGTAGAAAATAAATAGGAACCATTAATATTCATATCATTAACCACACCACATCTAAGATATCACTTTTCCAAAACCTTTCAGAACCGATTGAAATCTTAAATTTCTATTCCCTGAAAATCTTTCTCTCTGCAGCAGCTCTTGAATTTCATTCTGTATTCTGCATATTCACGTCATGTATGACACATGCGAGAACCAATGCAGACATGAGGGTGAGTAATTAGCGTTTTTGGGTGAATGCCCCTTTAAAGAATTGACCCCGTGCAGGGCAACACACACACGTGACTCTGCCCATTGTCTGTTTCCCTCATCACCTTCTGTTCTCTCTCTCGCTCGCTGTTTTTCATTTTCCCATTCTAGTCAATCAGTTTCCCTCTGACTGTTGACCATTGTGTCAGGTAAATGCTGGGGTCTGGAATGGACGTCAGCTTCTGCACAGTTTGGCAGAGCTCAGTTCACTTGGCTCATTCCTTCAGTCCTGGACACAAACCTGTGTCCATTTATCTGCAGCAGGGGAGCCGTGTCCAGTATAGGCCGGCACATTTATTGGATTGATTTATGGTTATATGACAGGGGGTTGCCAAGCCACGCTGCCCCTGATTGGAAGGTTTGTTTATTTCTTATGTTTTAGTGGTGATGTGAAAACCAGCGGCAGCGTAATGAGCTGCTTCAGAGGTTATTCAGCTGCTGTGAAAAACTGCCTCGAAGTCTTGATCCAGTGGCCGTTTCGAGCGTGAGTCTCTGTGGCCACATGAGGAGGTCATTATCTATGGGTAAAATAACCAGTGGTGTCGCGGCGTCTTAAAGTAACTGAGGTCAAAGCTAAGTAATTGAGTCATTCTTCACAAAATTGAGTTAAACAGATCCTGCATATAAACACAGATAATAGATCATCAATCAAAACTCTTTCAGCACACAGTGAAATAATTCACCCCAAAAAATTGTCATAATTTAAGGGTAGTTTACATGGTACTTTGTTTGCTATTTTGTCACCATAAAAGGGACTGTTTTATGAAGAAATCTCTACTGCTGTTTATTTGATCAAAAATACAGTAAAAACAGTAATATTGTGAAATATTATTACAAGTCAAAATGACAGTTTTCTGTTTGAATATATTGTAAAGTGTAATGTATTCCTGTGATCAAAGCTGAATTTTCAGCATCATTCCTCCAGTCTTCAGTGTCACATGATCCTTCAGAAATCATTCTCATATGAGGATTTGCTGTTCAAGAAACATTTATGATTATACTACTGAATCTGACTGGTTGGTGAACGATTATTCTAAGGTGTGTGATTATTTTCAGGGGAATGTGCGACTAAAGTAGTTCCAGCAGGTCTTGACCGCATTACATTACATCCGCCAAATGATTTCAGTTATTTCAAATGTCTTCACAGCCGACAACAGCAAAAAGAACAAACCCCACAAACATGTTCCATGTTTTTTACATTTTATTATGTACGGAAAGCTCTTTCTCCCGCTGTCTCCCACTCAAACGCACACACAAACAGTACAGCGCTGCTTTTATCAGTAAAATAGTTTAACAACTTAAATGCTACATGACATTTCTGACTAGTGATGTGATAACAGCGCTGTCCTTGAAGCAGATCAACTTAGTTTCTCTATTAGTAGAGACGCTGCTGCCAAACACTAAGAGACACACAGATTCCAGTAATTCTCACACACTCTAAAATTACGTTTTGGAATTAGAAACGGAGGCGTAAGAAACGAGTCATACACACAAGAGCGTTTTAAGGACAAAAACCTGACAAATGTCTTGAAATACATAATCAGAACAATGTTTTAAGGTGTGGTAACCGTAGTATAAGTGTAATAATTGACTCCGGGCCGTTGAATCATTAGAAAATTATTAGTAACTCATAAGCATCGTGACTGCATTACCACCTCGGGTGTGCATTATTTTCCAAATAATTCAACACCCCATTGTCAATTATTCCTTACTTGAATTCAGTTGTGCTGTTTAATTTTTGTGGAAATCTTTTTCATGATTCTTTGATGAATAGAAAGTTAAATCTTTAGGTTAAAAAATTAGGAATCTTTGTAACATTATCAATGTCTTTACTGTTGCTATTGATCAATTTAATGCATCCTTGTTTAATGAAAGTATTAATGTCTTTAAAATAAGATCTTACTAACCCCAAACTTTTGAACAGTAGTGTATATATATTGATATCTGTTGTTTTTGTTTTAGTACAGATAAAAAGCCTTCAGTTAAATCACGAGAGGGTTTTATTTGTAGGTATTTTTATGTCTTTCTTGTATGCACAGGGTTGATGACAGACATTTAAAGTGATTTAGGTGTGATTTGGGTGACTGAAGACACAAGGGTCTGCCGTGATTCTTAAAAACAGATGCTGATCAGACACTAGTTATGATTTATCATGTGTAGTTTATGCTCAAGGCTGCCAGACAGATGCTCAAAACACAGTGTCACATTGTTTTATATTACGGTATTACAAGAACGCTCCTCCTCAGCCACTGATCCACCTTTTACAAGGATGAAGCCAAACCCTGAATGATCATCTTTCTCTCATTCATATTTCTGTCTAACCTTTATCAGTAAAAACACTCTGAACTGTCCAGCAACCGCATAGAAACATACTAAAACAACTCAGAACTCTAGCAACTGCATAGCAACTCCCTGGCAACCACTCACAACATCATCGTGGCGTCTTGCACATGGGAACCGCTCCTTTGCTGTAAATCTCTAGTCATTTTACAGGTGAAACTATGGATATGGTTCATTCTTTGTAAGGGATGTTATGGCTTTTAATGGAAACCTCATTTACGGCAAACACTTATGTCATTATATAGACTCTCTGAGAAGTTCATGGTGAACAGTCACTCTAACTAGAGCAGCATGCTTCCTCTCCATCCATTTGGTCCAAGAAATCTGTGTTGTGACTCATCTGATAAGATTGTGAGTGTTTACATGGAGATGGTAGAGCCTCAAAACAAACCACTACATCATATCCTCTGCAGTCCAAACGTGTCTCCTGATTGCTCGCTCTGTCCTCGTTGGGATGTTCACAGGGACGCTGTATTGGCATATGACGTGAGACAGAGCTGATAATTGCACATGAAGATGATAATGCGTTCTGAAAGGAGCTCATACTTTAAAATTGCCCATAATATTGGCTCACTTAGTTGATTGGCCATAGAGTAACATGATATCCCTTCTGTCCGGTTTTGCCTAGATTGCACCAGAGCGTTCGTGTGATTCAGCACAGGTCTTTCCCAAATGCCACAGTTGGTGTGTATGTGGATTTCTGAAGGATTTTTATTTTTGTGCGTGCGTGCGTGCGTGCGTGCGTGCGTGCGTGCGTGCGTGCGTGCATGTGTGCGTGCCTGTGTGCGTGCGTGTGTGCGCTTGTGTGCTTGTGCGCTTGTGTGTGCGCGCGTTTACACTGCTTTCACTTTAATACACATATCTAATATACACATGCCATTTCTTTACTTGCTGTTTACGTTCACAGACATAACCGAATGTGTTTGTGAACTTTGTGTTTTTGACGTAACCTTGTGTGCATTTGACGTGCAAAAAGGCATGAAAGAGAACTTTGTTTAATACTCACGGAACGATCCGCGTGCTTCGGGTGTGTGCGCTCAGAAAACCATATATCAGAAGTTTAGACAGATGTGGCTTTAAAACTCATGCAGATAATAAACTTCCATGATTATGAACTGCAATGCTGCGATTGAGATGAAAATTAACACAAAACGGATGTTTTGTTAGTTTTGTCAGAGTATCTGAGGCACGAGCTGTACAGGCTCTGCCCTCTTCTGGATAGGGGGGCGGGGAGCAGTAGCTCATTTGCATTTAAAGATAAATGCGCAAAAACAGCATGATTTTCCTTCCACTCATAAATGGGCATTTACAACCTGGTATAATAAATGATACGTGGGGTATTTTGAGCTGAAACTTCAGACACATTCTGGGGACAGCTAAGGGGCATAATAGGTCCCCTTTAAAACATATTTCAGTAAAATACAATACATGTTCGCATGTTTGTGGTTCTCCTGATGTCGGTTAATGGTCACATGACCTGCAGGTAAACACATAAATGATTCATCTTTTAGTAAGTGTTTTATTGTGAATTTTATTTTTATTTTTTTATATTTTAATTAATTATTGGCTTTAATTTTGGAAACCCTGCCCTAAGAGCATCTTTCACATTTTCACAGTCGGAGTATTACTTAGCTGGTGCAGTACAATGCAGTTATCGATGAAAGCATTCATATGAATGATATATTATAATTTTTTTTTTCCTAATATTAAAAGAAAACATTGGAAATATATTTTTCCCTTACAGGTCAGTTAGTAGTGCAGTATTTGTTTTTAATTAGTGACACTGGTTTGTGTGTATGGAAACTGTTGGATGAGCTCATTGTCTGGCAGCAGTTTTGTCCAATATGTTTAAAGATGTTTCAGTGCTTTATAAATCATCAAGACTTCCTTTTCTATCAGTGCTCGGATTTCATTGTTGTTCAATGCTGGTTTGCTTCATGCTTCATTTTGCTGATGATTAATGGTCGTATAAAATACTAGTTAACAAATACAATTAACAATTTTATAATTTTATTTGTTTGTCACATGAATAACAAATTGCCACTCACGATTAGGCTCAGAATAAAGAGGAACAATCCACTGAGTCTGGATTGCAAGAACATGTACATGTATCCAAGATAGTAACTTGTGCAGACGTGTAGCTATAAAACACATCAGACAAAGAGCGTTGTGATGAACAAACCCAGAGCTCATTGCATGTGCAAAGACCTGGTTTGTGTTGGAAGATCAGACTTGGAAGTAACTTTGTGAGCTTTGCTTCAGCACGTTTTCACGGTCTCTTTGGGCAAACAGCTCTGATTGTGTAATAAGAACAACACATGATGCGGAGCTGTGCTGTCCAGGGTGAATGTTGCAACAGAAGGAAGGAACTATGATGTACTGTTCGATCCGACAGGTTTTCACCATGTGCTTTAAGCCTCTGAAGAGGAGCGTGCACGAGGGTTATGTAAGATGCCACACTGCTGCCTTTTAAGGGAACCAGAGAGCTTTACCCTGGTGCTGTTTAGTCTGAACATCTCATCAGAGAGTTCTTCATCAGTTCTTTCCTGGAAAAACAAAAGATGACCTTAAACAAAACACACACAAACCAGGCAGAAGGTGAGCTGTAAACTTCAGTTCAGTGTTTGTTACAGCTTGTGCAACTGCTTCCCAAAACCTTCAACCAGTGTTGTCAAACAGAGTTTGCGTCTTTGTTTAGCAGAGGCATTCAGCTGAATCTGCCGATAAGAACAGCCCAAAATAAGAAATTATGTTTTGCATAAAGAAACTGAACCATTCGGACATTGTGTTTGGAAACAGACTGGCTTTGGTAATACAATGGAAGAGAATAGATGTTGATTATGTTGCTTGGCGTCGCTGTCATATTGAGTGGTGATGTCATCGTGTACATGTGGCCATAGTGTGACTCAGAATCTGTCGAGGTCGGTCAGGCGGCAGTGTGTGATTGAACTGGATGTGTTGTATTCTCAACTCATTACATTTCTGATGGTTTATTGCTTTTTTTGGACTAGTTTGAAATATATGCTTCGCTTACTTCACATGCTTCCGTTTAAGTGAAGCTGATATTGTCTAGATTCATACATTTATTGTTCAAATTGATTAGTAAAGACATTTTAATGTTACAAAAAATCTGTTTAAAATAAATGTAAATTCTTATGAACAACATTCATCAAATAATACTGGATGGATGGATGGTTGGATGATAGAACAGTGGATGGATGGTCCTATACCCAAGATGGTGCCACCGTGCTCGGTCGCCGTTCAGGTTGCTCTGCGAAGACTGTGCTTTTATTTATTATTTTACTTTCTTTTGCTCTCAATTTTTACAAACTTATCAACTACATTGATCTGCTATGACAGCAAAACTCTTTTGGACATTGGTTACCTCTACACTGGACTGTTTCAGGACACTTTCACCGATCCTCTGTGGCCATCTGAGATTCATCGGAATGCTGAGTTGAACAATGGCCAGAGTCGATGGCGAAGAATCAAGAAACACCGCGGGAAACGTGCTGGGATTCGCAACAGACTGAGAAAAAGGGCATTCAGCCCACCTCTCCCGAGCTTTCTGCTCACAAATGTCCAATCCTTGGAAAATAAGATGGACGATCTCAGAGCCAGGATAAGTTTTCAACAGGACATGAGAGACTGTAACATCTATTGTTTGTCCGAAACATGGCTCACGCCCGCGGTCCCGGACACAGCTGTGACGCCATCGGAGAACTTCTCTGTTTTTCGGATGAACAAAACAGCCGAGGCTGGTAAATCCAAAGGCGGTGGGAGTATGTTTCATGATCAACAAGAAATGGTGCATCCCCAGGAACATCACCATTCTTTCGCGATCCTGCTCGCCTCATCTGGAACATTTAACAATCATTTGCAGCCCATTCTATCTGCCGAGGGAGTTTTCCTCTGTCATCGCCACTGCCGTTTACATTCCACCACAGGCAGACACAGCGCTGGCTTTATCTAGCCTTCATGATGTTACCAGCAACTTCACTAACAGACACCCCGATGCTGCTTTCATCGTCGTGGGCGATTTTAACAAAGCAAACCTAAAGAAAGTCTTGCCAAACTTTCACCAGCACGTCTCCTGTCCTACACGAGGAGCAAACACACTGGATCATTGCTACTCTCCGTTTAAGAACGCCTATAAAGCTCGCTCACTTCCAGCTTTTGGCAAATCGGATCATGCCGCCATTTTCCTCACACCTGAATACAGACAAAGGCTCGTTCAGGAACCCCTGGTGAGGCGGGAAGTTAAATGCTGGTCACCCCATTCAGAGACCACGCTACAGGCAGCTCTTGATGATGTCGACTGGGACATGTTCTGGGAGAGTTCATCTGACGTCAGCGAGTTCACGGATGTGGCGCTTTGCTTCATCAACACGCTTACAGAGCAAGCCACACAAACAATAACAATAACGTCCTTCTCAAATCAGAAACCGTGGGTGGACAATTCAATCCGCGCTGCAGTGAACACACGCACTGCCGCATACAACGCCGGTCTCCTATCGGGGAATATGACTGACTACAAATCATCCTGCTATGCCCTCCGACGCGCAGTTAAAGCCGCAAAGCTCCGTTATAAGGATCGAGTGGAGTCTCATTTCCAACTCAACGACTCCCGGCGCATGTGGCAGGGACTGAAGACCATCTCTGCTTTTGGATCTAAATCCTCTGTAGAGGTCAGAGCTGATCCGTTGCTTGTGAACGAGTTAAACTCTTTCTACGCTCGCTTTGATTGTAATTGCGGTAGCGCGAATCCGCCAAGTGGGAATTACTCAGAGCAGCAACAACCACGCGATCTCTGTCTCGGAGGATGAAGTTTGGAGGGCACTCAAGCGTGTGGACGTCAGGAAAGCTGCCGGGCCGGATGGTATTTCAGGTCGTGTTCTGCGGTCCTGTGCTGATCAGCTCGCGGGTTGTTTACATCCATCTTTAATGAGTCCCTCGCTACATCTGTGGTCCCCACCTCCTTCAAAAAATCCACTATCATCCCTGTCCCTAAGAACAGTAAACCCTCTTGCCTAAATGACTATCGTCCAGTGGCTCTCACGTCTATAGTCATGAAGGTCTTTGAGAGACTCATTAAAAACACCATTTGCTCCTTCATTCCTGACACTTGGACCCTCTTCAGTTTGCCTATCGTCCCAATAGATCGACTGAAGATGCCATCTCTCATGACCTCCACTCCTCCCTCACTCACATCGACAGAAAAAGTGGGAACTATGTAAGGCTGCTATTTATTGACTATAGCTCAGTCTTTAACACCATAGTTCCCATTAAGCTTTAGGTTCTATTGGTTAAAGGGAACTATGGTTCCCTTTAACTCCTGGATCTCGGCCTGAATTCTTCTCTCTGCCACTGGATTGAGGACTTCCTCACTGGCAGGCCTCAGGTAGGCCAGTTCACCTCCACCTCCATCACCCTGAGTGTGGGAGCGCCACAGGGCTGTGTCTTGAGTCCCCTGCTCTACTCTCTCTACACGCATGACTGTTTGTCCACACACAGCTCCACCTCTATCATCAAATTTGCTGATGATACTGTTGTCCTGGGCCTCATTTCCAACAACAATGAGACGGCATACTTGGACGAGGTGGAGCAACTAACATCATGGTTCCAGGACAACTGTCTCTCTCTGAATGTTGGCAAGACCAAAGAAATGATTGTGGACTTCAGGAAGAGACAGCAACGGACATACTTCCCTCTCATGATCAGCGGGTCACCAGTAGAGAGAGTGAGCAGCTTCAAGTACCTGGGTGTAAACATCTCCGAGGACCTGACCTGGACTGCACACATTCAGACACAGGTGAAAAAAGCCAGCCAAAGACTGTACCACCTGCGCCAGCTGAGGAAATTCAGGGTTTCACCAGCTATCCTGAAAACTTTCTATTTAGGGGCGATAGAAAGTGTATTAACTGCATCACAGCGTGGTATGGGAACAGCACCAGTCATGACTGCAAAGCCCTGCAAAGAGTCGTGCGAGCGTATCTCAGGGTCAGCTCTCCCGTCTCTGCAGGACATCTACTCCAAACGCTGCAAAGGTAGAGCTACTAAAATCATCAAGGACTCTAATCACCCTGCAAACCCTCATTTCACGATGCTGCCATCTGGTAAGTGCTTCCGAAGCCTGATGGCCAAAACTGAGAGACTCAGGAGGAGCTTCTTCCCCCAGGCCATCAGACTCCTGAACACAGTCACTTAACATCACGTGACTTCACTTCAGGATAAACATCGACATACTGACATTGCACTGCACTTTCTGTCCTCGTTGTTACTGTGTAACAACCTGTTATAAACCTGTTTGCACATTATACTTTGTGTGTATATATATATATATATATACACTCACCTAAAGGATTATTAGGAACACCATACTAATACTGTGTTTGACCCCCTTTCGCCTTCAGAACTGCCTTAATTCTATGTGGCATTGATTCAACAAGGTGCTGAATGCATTCTTTAGAAATGTTGGCCCATATTGATAGGATAGCATCTTGCAGTTGATGGAGATTTGTGGGATGCACATCCAGGGCACGAAGCTCCCGTTCCACCACATCCCAAAGATGCTCTATTGGGTTGAGATCTGGTGACTGTGGGGGCCATTTTAGTACAGATTCAAGATTCAAGATTCAAGAGTTTTATTTGTCACATACACAGTTATATACAGAATATACAACCGGCAGTGAAATGTAAACAGGTCCGCTCCATGGACAGTGCAAATTCACAGTTAAAAACACAAGGAAGAAATTATAATAGAAATAGGATATAAAAAAAGTACTCTCTCTATATATATATATATATATATATATATATATATATATATATCTATATCTGTAGAATTATAAATAATCAAGTCAAGAGAAAAAAAAAGGTAACAAATAAGGATAAAGTGGAATAAAATAATTGAAGTAGACTTTGCAGTGAGTAAACTGTAGACTTATAAATATGTGGTTAACAAATGTATAAAAGAGTATAATGTGCAAACAGGTTTATGACAGGTTGTTACACAGTAACAACGAGAACAGAAAGTGCAGTGCAATGTCAGTGTATCGATGTTTATCCTGGCGTGAAGTCACGTGATGTTAAGTGACTGAGTTCAGGAGTCTGATGGCCTGGGGAAGAAGCTCCTCCTGAGTCTCTCAGTTTTGGCCATCAGGCTTGGCGCGCTACCAGATGGTAGCAGCGTGAAATGAGGTTTGCAGGGTGATTAGAGTCCTTGATGATCTTGGTAGCTCTACCTTTGCAGCGTTTGGTGTAGGCGTCCTGCAGAGACGGAGAGAGCTGACCCTGAGATACGCTCGGATAAGCGCACTACTCTTTGCAGGGCTTTGCGGTCATGACTGGTGCTGTTCCCATACCACGCTGTGATGCACTGAGTTAAAACACTTTCTATCGCCCCTAAATAGAAAGTTTTCAGGATAGCTGGTGAAACCCTGAATTTCCTCAGCTGGCGCAGGTGGTACAGTCTTTGCCTGGCTTTTTCACCTGTGTCTGAATGTGAGCAGTCCAGGTCAGGTCCTCGGAGATGTTTACTCCCAGGTACTTGAAGCTGCTCACTCTCTCTACTGGTGACCCGCTGATCATGAGGGGAGTATGTCCGTTGCTGTCTCTTCCTGAAGTCCACAATCATTTCTTTGGTCTTGCCAACATTCAGAGAGAGACAGTTGTCCTGGCACCATGATGTTAGATGCTCCACCTCGTCCAAGTATGCCGTCTCATTGTTGTTGGAAATGAGGCCCAGGACAACAGTATCATCAGCAAATTTGATGATAGAGGTGGAGCTGTGTGTGGACAAACAGTCATGCGTGTAGAGAGAGTAGAGCAGGGGGCTCAGGACACAGCCCTGTGGAGCTCCCACACTCAGGGTGATGGAGGTGGAGGTGGACTGGCCTATTCTCACCACCTGAGGCCTGCCAGTGAGGAAGTCCTCAATCCAGTGGCAGAGAGAAGGATTCAGGCCGAGATCCAGGAGTTTGGAGGTTAGCTTGGTGGGAACTATGGTGTTAAAGGCTGAGCTATAGTCAATAAATAGCAGTCTTACGTAGTTCCCACTTTTGCTGTCGATGTGAGTGAGGGAGGAGTGGAGGACATGAGAGATGGCATCTTCAGTCGATCTATTGGGACGATAGGCAAACTGAAGAGGGTCCAAAGTGTCCAAAGTGTCAGGAATGAAGGCGCAAATGGTGTTTTTAATGAGTCTCTCAAAGACCTTCATGACTATAGACGTGAGAGCCACTGGGCGATAGTCATTTAGGCAAGAGGGTTTACTGTTCTTAGGGACAGGGATGATGGTGGATTTTTGAAGGAGGTGGGGACCACAGATGTAGCGAGGACTCATTAAAGATAGATGTAAACAACCCGGTGAGCTGATCAGCACAGGACCGCAGAACACGACCTGAAATACCATCCGGCCCAGCAGCTTTCCTGGCGTCCACACGCTTGAGTGCTCTCCGAACTTCATCCTCCGAGACAGAGATCACGTGATTGTTGCTGCTCTGAGTAATTTCCTCTAACGCGCCACTTGGCGGAGTCGCGTTGCGCGGTTACAGTCAAAGCGAGCATAGAAAGAGTTTAACTTCGTTCACGAGCAACGGATCAGCGTTCACCTCTGCAGAGGATTTAGATCCAAAGGAGCAGATGGACCTCAGACCTTGCCACATGCGCGCGAGTCGTTGAGTTGGAAATGAGACTCCACTCGGTCTTTATAACGGAGTTTTGCGGCTTTAACTGCTCGTCTGAGAGCATAGCAGGACGATCTGTATTCATTCATATTCCCTGAATGGAGACCGGCGTTGTAAGCAGCAGTGCGTGCGTTCACTGCCGCGCGGATTGAATTGTCCACCCACGGTTTCTGATTTGAGAAGGACGTTATTGTTATTGTTTGCGTGGCTTGCTCTGTAAGCGTGTTGATGAAGCAAAGCGCCACGTCTGTGAACTTCGCTTACGTCCAGCTGAACTCGCTCGGAACATGTCCCAATCCACATCGCCCAGAGCTGCCTGAAGCGCGGTCTCTGAGTGGGGTGACCAACGCTTAACTTCCCGCCTCACCGGGAAGTGAACTCATTGTCATGTTCAAGAAACCAATTTGAAATGATTCGAGCTTTGTGACCTGGTGCATTATCCTGCTGGAAGTAGCCATCAGAGAATGGGTACATGGTGGTCATAAAGGGATGGACATGGTCAGAAACAATGCTCAGGTAGGCCGTGGCATTTAAACGATGCCCAATTGGCACTAAGGGGCCTAAAGTGTGCCAAGAAAACATCCCCCACACCATTACACCACCACCACCAGCCTGCACAGTGGTAACAAGGCATGATGGATCCATGTTCTCATTCTGTTTATGCCAAATTCTGACTCTACCATCTGAATGTCTCAACAGTAATCGAGACTCATCACACCAGGCAACATTTTTCCAGTCTTCAACTGTCCAATTTTGGTGAGCTTGTGCAAATTTTAGCCTCTTTTTTCTATTTGTAGTGGAGATGAGTGGTACCCGGTGGGGTCTTCTGCTGTTGTAGCCCATCCGCCTCAAGGTTGTGCATGTTGTGGCTTCACAAATGCTTTGCTGCATACCTCGGTTGTAACGAGTGGTTATTTCAGTCAAAGTTGCTCTTCTATCAACTTGAATCAGTCGGCCCATTCTCCTCTGACCTCTAGCATCAACAAGGCATTTTCGCCCACAGGACTGCTGCATACTGGATGTTTTTCCCTTTTCACACCATTCTTTGTAAACCCTAGAAATGGTTGTGCGTGAAAATCCCAGTAACTGAGCAGATTGTGAAATACTCAGACCGGCCCGTCTGGCACCAACAACCATGCCATGCTCAAAATTGCTTAAATCACCTTTCTTTCCCATTCTGACATTCAGTTTGGAGTTCAGGAGATTGTCTTGACCAGGACCACACCCCTGAATGCATTGAAGCAACTGCCATGTGATTGGTTGATTAGATAATTGCATTAATGAGAAATTGAACAGGTGTTCCTAATAATCCTTTAGGTGAGTGTGTGTGTGTGTGTGTGTATATATATATATATATAATATATACTTACATTTACATTTTACTGCCTGTTGTATATTCTGTATATAACTGTGTATGTGACAAATAAAACTCTTGTATCTCTCTTGAATCTTGGATGATAGAACGATGGATGGATGGATGGATGGATGGATGGATGGATGGATGGATGGATGGATGGATGGATGATAGAACAGTGGATGGATGGTTGGATGATAGAACAGTGGATGGATGGATGGATGATAGAACAGTGAATGGATGGATGATAGAACGGTAGATGGATGGATGGATGATAGAACGGTAGATGGATGGATGGATGATGGAAAAGTGGATGGATGGATGGATGATAGAACAGTGGATGGATGATAGAGCGATGGATGGATGGATGGTAGAACAGTGGATGGATGGATGGATGGATGATGAGAACAGTGGATGGATGGAGTATGGATGGATGATAGAACAGTGGATGGATGGATGGATGGATGGATGGATGATAGAACAGTGGATGGATGGATGGATGGATGGATGGTAGAACAGTGGATGGATGGATGGATGATAGAACAGTGGATGGATGGATGGATGGATGGATGATCAGTACATTTATTTGAAACAGATTTTTTGTAACTTTAAAATGTCTTTACTAATCAATTTGAACAATAAACATATTAATCTAGACAATATCAGCTTCACTTAAACGGAAGCATGTGAAGTAAAAGAGATAGATGGATAGATGGATGTATGTGTGATTTTTATAATTTTATTTATGAAACATTACACTGACCAAAATTACTCCATCTGAAGTCACGGAGAGTCTCTTGCTCAAATGAGTGCAGGTGTTTAATAGAATCTCATGCGGTCACTGATACGGGTCATTTCTTTACATATCTGTTTGTAAACAGCACAGAAAAACATGATTCTTTAGATGAACGTCTCCATCTGTGTTGGTGAAGACAAGCGCCCTGGAGCAGTTTATCCAGAGCTCCATAAATAACCTGACAATTACACAAACCCTCCAGGTCATTTGCTCAAATAATTCTCTGCTAATCACTACCAGGGCACCGCCGTTTGACTGCAGCTTTTGGGCATGTGCCTTGTGTTATATATTAGTTTGGTTTATGCTTTTATTAGATTGTGAGGACTTCCTCTCTCGGTTTGAATCCAGCCTTGTGGTTTCCATTCAAACATTTATTTGCTAGAGACCATTTATTTGCTACCAGACACTTTTTCCCCAGTATAAGATAAACTTGGTGTTTTCATTGAAAGATTCATTGCGTTTAAGCTCATCTAAGAATGTCCAAAGAAAACTACTGTACTTTCCTAGACATTATATACAGTATATATAAAAAAAAATTCTGAACAATGCTGTGTACACTGGCATAAGTGAATTAGAGAAGCCCATCTAAAGTTTTCAGCAGGCCATGCCACCTCCTCATACATCTGCTCTCACTCTCTGTAGACCTCAGATGTCCGGGTGGAAAGCGATTTTTCATTCTTTCCACAGCTCAACTGCTGCAGTCATTCCAGTGGTTCTTCATGAGGAGCAGTAGATTGTCTCAGTTTCTCTCTTGAGTTTAATTCACACTATGGATCATATTTGGCACCATGTGTTTTAGGTCATAATAGAAGAGAATCGAACTAAAGGAGTAAAATTGAACCATCTACTCACCTGCATGTCATTACACTCCTGTATTATTTTCTTTCCTCCATGAAACACAAAATCAGATGTAGAATGTCCCATTTCCACCACATAAGAAAAAATCATGCTTTTGTAAATCATTGATAGTCACACTTATTTCATAATTTTAACGGTAAATTGATATTAGGAGATTAAAAGTGTGTGTGTGTGTGTGTGAACTGTATGAAGAAGTTAGTTAGTTAGTTAGTTAGTTAGTTAGTTAGTTAGTTAGTTAGTTAGTTAGTTAGTTAGTTAGTTAGTTAGGTTTGGAACAACATGAAGGGGTTAGTAAATGAAGACAAAATATAATTTCGTCTGGATCAGTGTGTTCAGTTTATACTGAAGTGTGTTGACAGTATATGTACTGCATGAGTATGAACTAGTAGTATACTGTAGTATTATGCCATTGTCACAAACACACCCTGATATTGAAGAAACCGTTATTTACATCCCAAGCATGATTGACGTTTTTTTCATCTCATTACATTTTACTCTTTGACCAACTTGCAGAAATCGAATAGAAGATTAGAACAGATCTAATTGTGAATGCCGTGCAGTTGTGCATTTCTACCTCCCCTCTAAATGAAGGTGCTTTCTGGGATAAATTAAAGCCAGTAGAGCCCAGTTGTTCCTGCCGTATATGTCTGGTTCTTGTTAGTCAGTACGTATCATGTGTATCACAGTTTGACTGAGGTAATACAGCATAACCGTGCATGACGGTGCTATATCTCAATCACTTTATTAGACTTTAAAGGGGGGTCTAATGCTATTTCATGCATTCAGACTTATTTACACTGTTAAAGAGTTGATTCTCATGCTAAGCATGGACAAAATGTTAGTTGTTGTGCCAAATACACTCCTTCAGGATTCAAACAAGTTGTGTGTGTGTGTGTGCATGCTCGTGACTCTTTAGCTCCGCCCACTGCACGCCTCCACGAGCTCGGCTGTTTTCGGCAAAGAATCAGTTCAGTGTATCTGTCTTTTATAAATATGATAAAACTAAAGACTCTTCAGAGATATGAAGGATCAACACTACTCTATAGACTCAAGATTAACATGAGACTGGCAGAAACTGTGTGTTATGTACCCTTTAAAATAGTAATTCTTAAAGTTTTACTTGAGTATTTCTGCTGTATTAGTAGATATCTGTACAGATATCAACATGTAGTGCACTGGAACAGTAGATAGATGTACCCTTAACCCTACTCATACCACCACACCTGCCCCTAACTTTACCCTTAACCTTACCCATACCACCACACTTGTCCCTAACTTTACCCTTAAACTTACCCACACCACCACACCTGCCCCTAACTTTACCCTTAACCTTACCCATACCACCACACCCGTCCCCAACTTTACCCTTAAACTTACCCACACCACCACACCCGTCCCCAACTTTACCCTTAAACTTACCCATACCACCACATCTGTCACTAACTTTACCCTTAACCTTACCCACACCACCACACCTGTCCCTAACTTTACCCTTAACCTTACCCACACCACCACACCTGTCCCTAACTTTACCCTTAAACTTACCCATACCACCACACCTGTCACTAACTTTACCCTTAAACTGACCCACACCACCACACCTGTCCCCAACTTTACCCTTAACCATACTCACACCACCACACCTGTCCCTAACTTTATCCTTAAACTGATCCACACCACCACACCTGTCCCCAACTTTACCCTTAACCATACTCACACCACCACACCTGTCCCTAACTTTACCCTTAAACTTACCCACACCACCACACCTGTCCCCAACTTTACCCTTAAACTTACCCACACCACCACACCTGTCCCCAACTTTACCCTTAAACTTACCCATACCACCACACCTGTCCCCAACTTTACCCTTAACCATACTCACACCACCACACCTGTCCCTAACTTTACCCTTAAACTTACCCATACCACCACACCTGTCCCCAACTTTACCCTTAACCATACTCACACCACCACATCTGTCACTAACTTTACCCTTAAACTTACCCATACCACCACACCTGTCCCTAACTTTACCCTTAACCATACTCACACCACCACACCTGTCCCCTAACTTACCCATACCACTTAAACTTACCCACCACCACACCTGTCCCCAACTTTACCACCACCACCATCTGTCCCCAACTTTACCCTTAAACTTACCCACACCACCACATCTGTCACTAACTTTACCCTTAAACTTACCCATACCACCACATCTGTCACTAACTTTACCCTTAAACTTACCCACACCACCACACCCGTCCCTAACTTTACCCTTAAACTTACTCACACCACCACACCCGTCCCTAACTTTACCCTTAAACTTACTCACACCACCACACCTGTCCCCAACTTTACCCTTAACCATACTCACACCACCACACCTGTCCCTAACTTTACCCTTAACCATACCCACACCACCACACCTGTCCGCAACTTTACCCTTAACCATACTCACACCGCCACACCTGTCCCCAACTTTACCCTTAAACTCACCCATACCACCACACTTGTCCCTAACTTTACCCTTAAACTTACCCACACCACCACACCCGTCCCTAACTTTACCCTTAAACTTACCCACATCACCACACCTGTCCCTAACTTTACCCTTAAACTTACTCACACCACCACACCTGTCCCTAACTTTACCCTTAAACTTACCCATACCGGTCTCTAACTTTACCCTTAACCATACTCACACCACCACACCTGTCCCTAACTTTACCCTTAACCATACCCACACCACCACACCTGTCCCCAACTTTACCCTTAACCATACTCACACCGCCACACCTGTCCCCAACTTTACCCTTAACCATACTCACACCACCACACCGTCCCTAACTTTACCCTTAAACTTACCCACACCACCACACCTGTCCCTAACTTTACCCTTAAACTTACCCATACCACCACACCTGTCCCTAACTTTACCCTTAAACTTACCCATACCACCACACCTGTCCCTAACTTTACCCTTAAACTTACCCATACCACCACACCTGTCCCTAACTTTACCCTTAAACTTACCCACACCACCACACCTGTCCCTAACTTTACCCTTAAACTTACCCATACCACCACACCTGTCCCTAACTTTACCCTTAAACTTACCCACACCACCACACCTGTCCCTAACTTTGCCCTTAAACTTACCCATACCACCACACCTGTCCCTAACTTTGCCCTTAAACTTACCCATACCACCACACCTGTCCCTAACTTTACCCTTAAACTTACCCATACCACCACACCTGTCCCTAACTTTGCCCTTAAACTTACCCACACCACCACACCTGTCCCTAACTTTACCCTTAAACTTACCCATACCACCACACCTGTCCCTAACTTTACCCTTAAACTTACCCACACCACCACACCTGTCCCTAACTTTACCCTTAAACTTACCCATACCACCACACCTGTCCCTAACTTTACCTGTATCCACCTCAATATGAGTAAAAGTGTTTTGCAATACAACATGAACACAATAAGTACATTGTATTTTTTGATGTAAGTACATAGTAGTTAAGGCCACATAATATAAAGTAGGACCGACTATTGTGTATCTGTGCTAGCTTTCTTTCTTTTTTTCTTTTTCATTTCAAATAAATTAAATATTTAAATATTTTTCCTAACATTGTTTAAATAAAGAAAAAAATATTTATTTATTTATTAACATTTTAAATAATTTCAAAACAATTATTTACATTTATTTATGTATTTATTTAAATTTAAATAAATTTTTAAACACATTTAAATAAAATGTATTTATTCATTTAAAAATTTTTTTTTATTATTATTTAAATTAATGTATTAATGTATGTAAGTACATTTTATTTATTTACTTTTTTAGGAGCCATTAAAAACACCAGATAATCCTGGTGACAATGACAAAATAAACCTTTTCATGGTGATGCATCATCCAGGGTCATTATATTATCAGTATCATATCAGCCTAAATAGCATTTGATACTTCTGTTTTAATGAGTCTGTGTCTCTTCCATTTCTCACATATAGGGATCTACCTGCTGGACATGATTTACATCGACTCGGCCTATCCAGCCTCTGACAGCATCATTGAGACTCAGCAAAGAACCAATCAGATGAACAACATCCTCCGGGTGATCTCTGACCTCCAGATGTCCTGCACATATGGTCAGTTCATTAATTTTCAGTTAATTTTGGATATTTAGTTGTGAAATGTGTGGGGGAATTTCAGATTGATATACACATGTGATTATATACATGCACACGTCTGACCCTCAACCTCCTGCTCACAGACCACCTCGTGACCCTCCCGCATGTGCAGAAGTACTTGATGTCTGTTCGCTACATCGAGGAGCTTCAAAAGTTTGTGGAAGACGACAATTTCAAGTAAGTGAGGGGCTGGCGGTCTCAAAGGTAAAATGCAAAGGGATTGTACTTTACGGCATGATGACTTTAGCAGGACGTGTGGCACCGGCAGCAACCCAGAGCGAGGGCGACCCGTCGGCCAGACCAATGATTTAAGACATTGCAAATAGGAAATAGCGGATGATTGCATTTGTTTTTTTTTCTAGGCGGGCATCCCTAGGCATTTGACACTGGGAATTCATGGGTCACTGCTTTTATAGGCAAACAACACCGTGATTAGATTTTTGGGTGGTCGGCACAGTAAGAAGCAAAGTCATCACATAAATGTGGTGAAACTGTAACTGCCTTCAGACATTTTGATTTGTACCATTAAATAGTGTTTCACACAAATGCAATGTGTTTTTATTAAAAACACTGGGTGTTCTGTGAGTTTGAGCAACATGAAATCGCCTCAGCAGGGTTTAGTCCAAACACATTGTGGAACCAACAATGAGACATAAATATGTAATATGCAGTTGATCCAAACCATATAATGTGCTTAAATGTAAAGCATGTACTTTGTGCGCAAGAGCTTCCAGCCATTCTGTGCCAGAATTATTTTTAAATTGCAATAATTGCATGATTTTTAGCAGCATTTTTAGACCATTTTAGGTTTCATTCTGTGATTGTTTATGATAATATATTGGGCGAATGACCATAATGACTTAGTTTAAAGGACAAATTCACAATTTTTCAACCTGTTTTGTATTGTTGCGCTCTTCGCAGTATACGCTACTTGTCAAAAGTTTGGAATAATTAAGGATTTTTGTGTTTTTGAAAGAAGTTTCTTCTGCTCACCAAGGCTGCATTTATTTGATCAAAAATACAGTAAAATCAGTAATATTGTAAAATATTATTACCATTGAAAATAGCAGTTTTCTATTTGAATTATAAAGTAAAATGTAATTTTCGGTGTCACATGATCTTTCAGAAATCATTCTAATATGATGATTTTATTCGAGAAACATTGTAACATTTATTATTATAAGTGTTGAAAACAGTTGTCCGTTTAATCTGTTTTCTTTTTTTTTTCTAGTCATGTAGCACTGATTTAAAAAAAAAGTTGAAGTATGAAGATATTTTGAAGAAATATTTTAAATATTTTTATTCCCATTGACTTCCATTGTACAGACACAAACAATTGAAACATTCTTTAAAATATCATTGTGTTCTGCAGAAGTAAGGCAAACTGATTTGTCTGAGGTTCAGTAAATTGTTGATTTCTGGGAGAGTGTCCTTTTGACCACAGTGCAATCTCAGGGATAAGGTTTCTGTAGAATTATTGTAATCAGCCGTTATTCATGCTAGAGTTTTAACCAGAAGCTTTAATGTCCATTTCACTGTCTTTGTTTTAGAGTGAACTTCTGAAGTTCTCCTCTCGACCTCATTCCATCATGAACAGCTGTGAAGTAAATTTGTGAATTAGCGATTCATCAGAGAGAGTTAAAAGAGCCTTTGATTATGCTGGATTGAAATGTTTATCCTGCGGGATGAGTGATTATCTGTGGGCCGCCCGTCTCAACATTGTGAAGAGGCTGTTATCATTGGCACACGCTGTATCAGAAGGACATTACCGATACTGATGTCTCAACGTGAGAGTCCAATATCCTGATTCACCCATGCTGAAAAGTCTGTTAAAGCAATCATATTAGCACAAAATTATGGAATATTATCTTGTTGCATTTATAAAATTCAAATATCTTTAACAGTCATCTTTAGCAGATTTAAAACAAAAACATCATGTTTCACAGCGTCTTTTGTACCTGTCGGAGACGCTTCCTGTGGCCGTTCATCCATGAAAGGCTCAGACATAAACACATCCCAACATCACTCTTTCATTTAGCTCATCTGAAATGATTGTGCTGACGACAGGCAATCAGTAAATGTCTTTTTAATCAGAGTTCTTCAGTTTCAAGTGTGCATTACCATCACACATCACATGCCTTATGCACAGGTTTGGGGAGAAACAGACTTATAATGGTGTTATGTAACACAAAATGGAACTAAAGATTTTTTTTCTTCTGGGACAATAAATCGATGCATCACTTGATTCTGAGATTTTCCAAATGCATCGTGATTCTCTCTCGAATCAATTCTGAGCTTAGTTTTTAATAGCAAATGGCGCTCTAGGCTAGTTTTTAACCGCACGCTCAAATGCTCATGAAGAAGAGTGCTCGTGCTTTCGGCTGATTCTGAGAATGTACTTGCGCCTCAGAATGCTTTTATGACATGAGATTCATGTAAACGGCCCACTCCAAACACCCTTGTAATTCGCTTCAACCTTTTTGAACTTTCTGAATTATATTTTATAGAAGGTTCAAGGGCTGTGTGTAAGGAATTGGCCAATACGGCTGTTTTTAAAGCACGCAGTGCCATGCGCTGTTAAACACTAAGCTCCGAATGCATTTGGAAAATCTCAGAATCGATCCAGAATAATTTCGAAGAAATCAGAAACATTTTCTCTGACTCCACAGCAAATATGATAAATGTCTATTTTTGTATCAAATTTTTATAGAATTTTTTTTTTCCTGTAAAAATATTTTTTTGAAAATATATGCATTTTTATATTTTAAACATGATTATATTTTCCACTTAAAGTTAGGTTTTTACATATTTTTTTTAGAATATACACTCACAGGCCACTTTATAGGGTACACTTGCTCAAGATTCAAGATTCAAGAGTTTTATTTGTCACATACACAGTTATATACAGAATATACAACCGGCAGTGAAATGTAAACAGGTCCGCTCCATGGACAGTGCAAATTCACAGTTAAAAACACAAGGGGAAATTATAATAGAAATAGAATAAAAAAAAAAAAAAAAGTACTATCTCTATATATATATATATATATATATATATATATATATATATATATATGTATATGTATATGTATATGTATATATATGTATATATATGTATATATATGTATATATGTATATGTGTATATATGTATATATATATATATATATGTATATATATGTATATATATATATATATATATATATATATATATATATATATATATATATATATATATATATATATATATATATATATATATATATATATATATATATATATATATATATATATATATATATATATATATATATATATATATATATATATATATATATATATATATATATATATATATATATATATATATATATATATATATATATATATATATATGTCTATATCTGTAGAATTATAAATAATCAAGTCAAGAGGAAAAAAAAGTAACAAATAAGGATAAAGTGGAATAAAATAATTGAAGTAGACTTTGCAGTGAGTAAACTGTAGACTTATAAATATGTGGTTAACAAATGTATAAGAGTATAATGTGCAAACAGGTTTATAACAGGTTGTTACACAGTAACAACGAGAACAGAAAGTGCAGTGCAATGACAGTGTATCGATGTTTATCCTGACGTGAAGTCACGTGACGTTAAGTTCAGGAGTCTGATGGCCTGGGGGAAGAAGCTCCTCCTGAGTCTCTCAGTTTTGGCCATCAGGCTTCGGAAGCACTTACCTGATGGCAGCAGCGTGAAATGAGGGTTTGCAGGGTGATTAGAGTCCTTGATGATATTGGTAGCTCTACCTTTGCAACGTTTGGTGTAGACGTCCTGCAGAGACGGGAGAGCTGACCCTGAGATGCGCTCAGATAAGCGCACGACTCTTTGCAGGGCTTTGCGGTCATGACTGGTGCTGTTCCCATACCACGCTGTGATGCACTGAGTTAATACACTTTCTATCGCCCCTAAATAGAAAGTTTTCAGGATAGCTGGTGAAACCCTGAATTTCCTCAGCTGGCGCAGGTGGTACAGTCTTTGCCTGGCTTTTTTCACCTGTGTCTGAATGTGAGCAGTCCAGGTCAGGTCCTCGGAGATGTTTACACCCAGGTACTTGAAGCTGCTCACTCTCTCTACTGGTGACCCGCTGATCATGAGGGGGGAGTATGTCCGTTGCTGTCTCTTCCTGAAGTCCACAATCATTTCTTTGGTCTTGCCAACATTCAGAGAGAGACAGTTGTCCTGGCACCATGATGTTAGATGCTCCACCTCGTCCAAGTATGCCGTCTCATTGTTGTTGGAAATGAGGCCCAGGACAACAGTATCATCAGCAAATTTGATGATAGAGGTGGAGCTGTGTGTGGACAAACAGTCGTGCGTGTAGAGAGAGTAGAGCAGGGGGCTCAGGACACAGCCCTGTGGAGCTCCCACACTCAGGGTGATGGAGGAGGAGGTGGAGGATGGAGGATGGAGGAGCCTATTCTCACCACCTGAGGCCTGCCAGTGAGGAAGTCCTCAATCCAGTGGCAGAGAGAAGGATTCAGGCCGAGATCCAGGAGTTTGGAGGTTAGCTTGGTGGGAACTATGGTGTTAAAGGCTGAGCTATAGTCAATAAATAGCAGCCTTACGTAGTTCCCACTTTTGCTGTCGATGTGAGTGAGGGAGGAGTGGAGGACATGAGAAATGGCATCTTCAATCGATCTATTGGGACGATAGGCAAACTGAAGAGGGTCCAAAGTGCCAGGAATGAAGGCGCAAATGGTGTTTTTAATGAGTCTCTCAAAGACCTTCATGACTATAGACGTGAGAGCCACTGGACGATAGTCATTTAGGCAAGAGGGTTTACTGTTCTTAGGGACAGGGATGATGGTGGATTTTTTGAAGGAGGTGGGGACCACAGATGTAGCGAGGGACTCATTAAAGATGGATGTAAACAACCCGGTGAGCTGATCAGCACAGGACCGCAGAACACGACCTGCTAGTAGCGGGTTGGACACTTTTGCATTCTGAACTGTCTTAATTCTTCATGGCATATATTCAGCAAGGTACTGGAAGCATTCCTCAGAGATTCTGGTCCATATTGTCATGACAGCATCACTCAGTTTCTGCAGATTTGTCGGCTGCACATCCATGATGTGAATCTCCCGTTCCTCCACATCTCAAAGCTGCTCTATTGGATTGAGATCTGGTGACTGTGGAGGCCGTTTGAGTTTAGTGAGCTCACTGACATGTTTGAGGTGATTTGAGCTTTGTGGTGTGTTATCCTGCTGGAAGTAGCCATACACTGTGCTCATAAAGGGATGGACATGGTCAGCAACAATACTCAGGTCGGCTGTGGCGTTTAAACGATACTCAAGAGGCCCAAAGTGTGCCAAGAACATTCCCATTATACCATTGCAGAACCGCTGATACAAGACCGGATGGATCCATGCTTTCATGTTGTTTACACCAAATCCTGACCCTCCCATCTGAATGTTGCAGCAGAAATCCAGACTCATCAGAGCAGGCAACTGTTTTCCAATCTTCTATTGTCCAGTTTTGGTGAGCGCGTGTGAACTGTAGCCTCATTTGTTCTCAGCTGACAGGAGTGGCACCAATGTGTCTTCTGCTGCTGTAGCTCGTCTGCTTCAAGGTTGGACGTGTTGAGCGTTTAGAGACGCTCCTCTGCAGATCTCGATCGTAATGAGAGCTTATTTGAGTTACTGTTGCCTTTCTATCAGCTGAACCAGTCTGGCCGTTCACCTTTGGCATCAACAAGGCATTTTTGCCCACAGAACTGCCGCTTACTGGATATTTCCTCTTTTTCAGATCATTCTCTGTAAACCCTAGAGATGATTGTCATTTTCAACCTATTTTAACTTCCAGTCATTCTTGTAATTTCAACAAAACCTCGTCAATAAGATAGCATTACCTTGATGACTCATTTAACTTGAACAACTTGCCAACCATTACCAAAAAACAAAAACAAAGTTTAGTTGTGCGTTGTTTGAAGTTTAGGCATAGTTGTAGTTACAGTGGAGCACTCGCTGAGACCCTTCTGTCATCTGAACTGATTCAAGCCATCAGGTCTTCCTTATTGTTGAGCCCTGTAATAATACATTTTAGTGGCTGATCCAGCTTCGTTTATACAGCGAAGGAACCCTGAGCATCTGTCATGAGTGTTATTTGTGGTTTGCTATATCTGAAATCTCCAGGGTGTTTTTTGCACAGCTCAGGGCTGTTTCATTGCGGGTGAGATGGGCTGAAGTCCACATCTCCAGAAAGAGATAAAAAGTGCTAGTGGATCATGATGATAGTCGGTGGTTCTCATGTGGTCTTCATGGTGACATTTCGTCTGTGACCCCGTTACGACCCGGACACATGGAAACCGTAGGGTTGGCTTATTGAAGTTCATCCAGAATTGACATCATCCTACTGCCTGTATCCTGGCCCGACAACCCCCAGCCTCCCTCATCACCGCTGGCCATCTCACTTTCTGTTCCAGTGCCAGTATTCTGGATGGGTTGTGAACATGAAAGAAGCATGCGGCTCTAGGGCTCTGCATCGCAGGTCGTCCGGTCTGGAAACACTACACATGCACCAGGGTGGAGAATGAACTTCGCCCACCAGACACAGAGGCTGCTGAATGAGCAGTTCTGAATTATTTCTAATGTGTAGAAGTTTTGCACATTTACCATATAAATGTACACGCTTAAAAATAGAGCTTCCAAAATGGGGTTTTCACAGCGATGCCACAGATGCAATGCAAATTAATAAATTTGCAAAGATTTCAAACTAACTTCTTTCGCGTTTTCTTTATGGGGTATTGTTTGTAGAATTTGAGGAAAATAATGAATTTAACCCTTCTACGGTCTTCGTTTGGGAATTACACTCAGGGTCTTTGGGGTCTCCACAGACCCCAGGCAACAAAATTTTGTATTTTTGTAACAAAACCAAAAATGTAATGTTTTTACTCAACATCGGTGCTATTTTTGGAGCAGTTATAATAATTTTTTAATTTATATAAATAAATTAAAAATATTTTTTCATGAATTTTCACACAAAATCAGTTTCTATATGTAAAATTCACTTTATAAAAGACTCAAATTTCTAACTTTCATTGGTGGGGATAACATGGATACTATGACATGGTTTAGTGTGAGATTTTTGTCCATCTTTTGGAAAATAGTAAAAAAAAAAAAAAAAAAAAAAAAAAAAAAAAAAAAAAAAAAAAAAAAAGACTTTTACCAGTAAATGGCTGCAGAGCTCCACTATTTGCAATGTGCTATTTGACTGACGGAAAGGCATCTTTTCACAAGTATTTTTCAGTTGGATTCATATCTAAATGTTATGAAATCCCAATTATAACAATTACAATTATTTTTTGTCAAAGTTTAGCATTTTTTTTTGTACTAAAAAATCTTTTTTTTCAATGATGTTACACAATGATGTTACATCACAAGAGAAAAGTTGGAAAAGTTCTTTAGAGTTTATCATTTATTTCAAACATCTGATTTTCTTATAATTCTACAAATTTAATCTACACTTCAGTGTGTGTGTGTCTATTAATAGATAGTAAGGCAGTTGTTAAGTTTAGGTATTGGAGTACGATTAATGGATATGTAGAATATGATAGTGCAGAATAAGGCATTAAAATGTGCTTTATAAGTACTAATAAACAGCCAATATCCTAGTAAGATGCATGCAAATACGCAACTAGTTAATTATGAGAATTGGACCCTAAACTAAAGTGTTACCAAAATGTCTTATTTGGTTGTGTAAAGGTGATGCAGATGCACTTTTATGCATATCCACTGGTGCAGCGGTCTTTTGTTTTGGTCTCTTCCACATTGCACATGAAACTTGGAATAATCCCTTTTTATTAGACATGTTTAGTTTGCATTAGCTCATCTTTAGTGCTAGTACTGACAGAAGTTCACTGAGCTTGTCGCAGTGCATTCTGGGATTGGCTTATCTGCAGCGGATACATGTGGTGCTGCTTTAGAATTTGTTGAGGTAGCGTCGTTTTGCCTACTGTTTGGAAACAGCCATTGCGTCTTTGAGGCCTAAAAATGTAGTCTTGTTAAGGTTTGGAATAGTTTTACGTTATCTGCTCTCTGAACTCTCAACCTCTGTTAAGTCACTCCAATCTCATCGCTGAAGATTTTTGTTTTTGTTACTGAGACATGCTGTTAAGTGCAAATTACAGCAGAATGATTGATCGCTGTCATTACCGCTTCTCCAGGGAATGCTCCACTCCCACCGGTGATCTGACTCGGAATATTTCAGCTTCCTTAAAAACAGTGTGTTATCCTAAAAGAATCTGATCTTTTCTTTCACAAATCCCCAGAACACTGTTCCAGGTTGTTGAGTTGCTGTTTTTGGCGGTTTCATTTTGTTCTTTGGCTATCATTAGATGCAATCTGTCTTGTGTTATTTATTTTTAGTGTGTCCGTGGTGTTAATTTTCCTGGATGAAGTTTTATGGATGTCATTTCTGGAGATGTGTTGGTCAAAGCCGTCTGAAAATATTCAATGATTTGATTATTATAGACACGCAACATCTCTTGTTCGGCCGTAAATGTAAAAAAAACCCTCCAATAGCTGCATTCAAGGTGAGACTGTAATAACATATTAATTATTAATATTAATTATAATTTCTTACATATTTTTATTTAATTATTATTACTTCATTATATATGTTGGGGTGGTAAAGTTGTAATTGTTCTGTATTTGTTGTAGTTTTTTTTTTTATTTTTATTAGACATAATTTTTTTTTTTTTTTTTGTCTTCAGCGTTGTATGGTTTAAAGGTGTCCTGACATGACAAATCATATTTTTCTTGATCTTTTGACATATGTAAAGAGGTCTTTGTAACATTAAAACTGTTTCATAGCTTAAAATGTCATCCTCATTATTAACAAAGCATTTATTTAGTAAAGCGCCAAAAAATGGCTTGTTTTGATATTGCGGGATCTGTGACGTCACACGGGCAAATGCATTTGCATGCCCGCCTTCAGAGCAAGACATAGACGAATAGTTACATTATCGCACCATAGGCCCCGCCCACTAGCGTTCATTCTCTTAACGGCTGACATTTGCCTACACTGGTTGTGTGTGTCGTGTCAAATGCAAACAGAAGCCATTATAAGGACTGAGGCTGTCGACAGTTTTTGATGCTCGAGTCTGACGAAAACAGGACGGAAGAAAACAGCTGGTTTGAGTTTCTGTACAGACTTCAGAAGATCCCAGCGTCGGAAGCGAGTGGATGGTTTATTTTAATGGCATGCCAGATCACGTCGGAGGATTTTATGTTTGTTCAGGGCATTTTATTTTGTAATCGAGGCATAGTAATGGAGAGTGTGCAAAGAAATTTTTGTCGACAGATGAAGCAGTGACTGTATTAGATCTGACAGCAGCTGCGTCACAAACCGCAAATAAATGATTCCATAATGCTTTGCCTGTAAATGACAGTTTTATATGGATACTGTTTCAAAACACCTACTCGCGTGCAATAGCAAGTGGCGTTCATATTGTTTCCAATACAGTGCTGTTAGCCAATCATATCAGTGGCGGTACTGAGAAGCCTTAAAGGAGCTGTGCCTTAAAAACTGATAATTTCAGACAGAGGGTCAGAATGAAAATTCAAAATCATATTAAATCATATTAAAATAATAATAAAAAAATCCATGTCATGACCCCTTTAAAGGCACAATATGTAAGATTTTTTGGATTAAAATATCCAAAAACCACTAGAACAATGTTATATATTTTGTTGACATCCTAAATGTTTCCAAGAATGTTTAAATCCAGAGAAATAAGCGATTTTAACCAGACATGGACCGGTGTCGCTGTGTGTCGCCTATCAATGACATCATACTCCCGTTACCCTTGATTTCATGGAAACGTCAAAGACGCTTTAATACATGATGTGTTTTATTAGACAGGCGAGCAGCTGTTTGGAGACATTCATCAACAGAAAACAAATGATTGTTCTCCAGCTCATCACAGTTAGTCTTATTGTTTAAATCTGGTTTTCTTGATTTACCGCGAGTACCAGGTTTTACCATGCCTAATATGATCTCGCTCACTGCAGTGCAACGAGTGTCTCATAGTAGCTGCCGAGTGAACGCACAGAGTAGCATTAGTACATCATTTTCAACTCACGCAAATGTATGTAATATGATAAAACAGTGCTGCGTTACCCCACATACGCATGAGTGGAAGAAGCGAAAGCGCTCGTCTGCGGCAGAATAAAAGCTCCACCAAATCCAGGCGTCATCACGCTACGCCTTTGTTTTGAATAAGCGACCTCTAGCGGTGTAAAAATTACATATCGTGGCTTTAAAGTAGAGCTCTTTGAACTTTAATTATTTGCTCAATAATTTGAGTTCTAACATGTAAAAAATCAAAACCACATCCCAGTGTGCTTACAGCGTCATGCAAAAATCTAGTTTGAGCAAAAATTCAGCCCTTAATACTCTATTGTTGAGACTGATCAGTAGTTGACTATATTTAAACGTTTGGCAGCTTTTATCTAAAGCGGTGTACATTGCATGCAAGCTTTTTCATTTTAAGATCAAAGTTTAATTCATGCATTCACTGGGAATCAAACCGTGAGCTTGGTGTCTTCTGTTTGAGCTACAGAAGCTTATTAGCTGCATGGTGTGTTTATTTTTAACATTTAGTTCAAAAGCTCAATTTACATTGTGCCAAAACACTATTAAAAAGGCTACTTTGTATTCATATTCTGTGAATTGTAGTTGATGGTGTGGAAATAAGAGATTACAGTTCAGTTTATTGGATTGTTAACAATGAGTCCCTTCTGTTCCCCTATAAAAACGTGAAATGTTATCAGCCCAGCAGATCTCGTTTGGGTTTCTCAAAGTCCCCTCCAGGTCAAGTACATGACTAGGAAAGCCAAATGTGAGCATGAACTGTGTTCACCTCAGAGACCTGTAAGAGCCTTTTATAGGAAAGTGATTTGGAAAGATGAAGTGGTGTTAGACCTGTTGTTTTGTAAGTGAAGAAATCAGACACATTACTCATTAGGGCGGGTCAAGCTGAACACTGACTAGATGTTAATATGTAAATGTGAGTGGTCATATGTTAATGAGCTTGTAGTTTTAATGTCATAATCATCATTTTTGCATTTCTTTTCAAGAAATGTTCTTAGTGCACTGGGGGGAAAGATTTGTCTATACTACAGCAAACTCTTTAATATAAAAGAGCAAGAAAAATCCTGTTTTCCATTATATGCTTTCTTTAAATTCAAAGTGACATCTTTTACACAAAAAGTGTAAAGAGTGCTTATAAGACTGCACTGTTGGTTGATGGTAAAATAATGATTTCGCTAACACGTCTTATTTTGGGTTTTTATAGCAGATCCATGCTCAAAGTCTGTACCCTCAACCAGACATAAGTTGGTTTTGAAATATTAAATGCACCACCCTGAAGCTTCATGGAACTTGTGGAGTGTTTTTTGTAAGACTTTTGCTTGATCTTTCCATTACAGACTGTCTCTAAAAATTGAACCAGGGAACAGCTCCCCACGCATGGCCACATCCAAAGAAGATCTTGCAGGTAAGACAGCCGGTGGTCATTTCTACAGTTTATATATATAGTCTATATATAGGCTATATATAATATATAATTCATTAAATTTATTTTCCATGAGGCCCAACTTGCGTGCAAGTACACTGCTAAGTTTGTGGTCTGTAAGATTTGTAATGTTTTTAAATCTCTTCTGCTCGCCAAGGCTGGTTTATCTGATTTAAAAATACATTCAAAATTGTGAAATATTATTACAACTCATACCTGTTTTCTGTGTGAATTTATAGTAAAATGTAATGTATTCCTGTGATCAAAGCTGAATTTATCATCATTCCTCCAGTCTTCAGTGTCACATGATCCTTCAGAAATCATTCTCATATGAAGATTTGCTCAAGAAACATTTATGATTATTTATCAATGTTGAAAACAGTTGTGCTGCTTCATAATTTTGTGGAAACTAGATAGTTTTCCAGGATTTTTGGATATTTTTTTTTTTCCCAGCTGATGAACGATAAAAACATTGACAGCCAATCAGAATCCATCCTGCTTTGAAGAGCTTGAGCATATAAAGTGGCAGAAGACAAATCTGCATTGCACACTTATGATTAACATAACAATATCATCTGCTGCCGCTTATATAGTTATCGTTCTTGGTGTGAACTGGCCTTTACTGACCCTAAACTTTTGAACATAGCCTATGTAATTTATAGAAGACATCCTAGACATCCTAGCTGTTGTCCCATCTGAATGTCCTAGACTGGCTGAATGAGGTCACTGGCCCCTGATGTTAGAGTTAATAAAGGGCTTTGAGGGGCTGAGGGGGGCCCAATCCTCTTTGACTCATTTAAAGGGCAAAGGGAACTGGAATGGGCTCTAATGTGGGCTGAGAAAACAAACAGCACATAATGGCTCTCAACGGATCCCTCGTAATCTCAACATAGCAAATCAACATCACACCACCGCATGGAGGCATCGGTCACTGAGCCCAGAAAACACACAGATGAACTGGAGTCTTTGAGCGAGGCTTTGAACAGTGGATTCCTCGACCTTCTCAAGCTCCATCATCAGGGTTTACAGTTTTAGGACTGGACTGAACTAGGATCATTTTGTTGCCATTATAAAATTAACCAGTTTCCTCTTGAACACTGCTTACATTTTTTGATTAAAATGTTTAACTTTTTACTTGATACGATGTTAGATTTAGGGGTTTAATTTACCATTAATCATAATTAGTATAATAATTTTACACTTAATTTGAACTTAACTACACTGTGTGTTTTGGCCCTCTGCTCATATGAGCACATTTGTGCTGAAATTGAACAAATAATAGTAGATTATTTTAATGTATTAAATCACTACATAATCATTAACTCCTTCATAACCTTTTTATGGCACTTAACAAAAGTTCAGACAGCCTGAGAACTCATTTAGGGTCTTTTGTGAATATTAGCCATATAATGAACATATGGGTGTGGTTTTCTCGTCCTCTTTGAACTACTCAGAGTCCTACATTTATAAATGCAGCTTGTTGAAGTACATGCTCACATTGTAAAACACCGTGAGGTCTAGTCACACGACACGGCGAGCCAACTGGAGTTTTTCCAGTCGTAATGTAAGTTCGCTGTGTGTATCGTTTCTAAGCATTTACTCCTGAGCTGTGTAAACAAATCTATAGGTTTCCATGTTCGTAAAACTTAATCTGGATGTTGTTTGTGGGGTTTCCAAGACAATCTGTAACCGTTCAGCCTCTCTTGCCATTTAATAACACATTTTATTCTCGTTCCAAGACCAGAGGTGAACGTCTACAACATTTGTAGTGATTGCAGTCCTAAGGTTTTTGATTGTTAAATAAAGACGTCATATGCGCTAGACATTTTTCCCCCATGAAGCATCATTCCCATCTGAATATCACCACCAGATGATCTGACCGAGTGTAATATAACACAGCGGTCTTGGGATATTAGTACCATTTGGCTTTTCATTCGTCATTGTTTCCTCTTCATTTTATTCTTAAATGCCAGTTTGTGACATAAAGTAATGTTTAAATGTTCATTTATTGAATGAGATGCCTGTGGCCACATCTCAGCCACATGGTTACATCACATCAAGTATTGGGCGGACAAGGTCTTTCCTAGAGTCTCAGGGTGACTGGCTGTTACATAACCTGGTAGATGTATTTGTCAAGACGTCCAACCGAGGAAATGAGATCTGTCCACAAAACTCAGGCCAGAAAACACATAAAAACATAAAACAGGCGTTCAGACACACCCCTTTCTTTATGACTATTTTCCATATTTGAGAATAATAGTAAAATCATCAAAACTATAAAATAACAGAAACTGAAGTATGATGTAGTGACTAAAACATGTTAAAGATGACATATTAGGCTTTTTTTACATTTCTTTAGTGTGTAATGTTGCTGTTTTAGCATGAAAAAGGTCTACAACGTTACAAAGCACAAAGTCTCTCCAGCAGGAGTTATTCTCTATCAGTGTCACTGTTTCTGAACTCCCTGTAATGTTAGCTGAGACAAAAACAAAATCAAGACTGAATAATAACATATGACCCCTTTAAACAAATCAACAGTTGTCTATATTCCAAAACTACAAATTTGTGTAGAAACAGTTTTCACTCAGAAATTGCTAGTAGATTTCACAGTTACAAAGACTGAATGAAACATTACTTTTTGAAGTTCACATGTATGATAAGCACTTGATGATTGATCTTCATCCACTATCTGTACTGTAAACATGCATATATATTGCAAATAAACATTCAATTGTACAATGGCCAGGAGAGCACAACGTACTGCAACTGAAGAAAGCATGCAAAACAGCCGCAAGTTAAGAAAACAACTTAATCAGTTTGACAACACATGTGCTGCAAATACCCACAACACAACCAAATACAGAAACACACTGCAAATACTCACAGCGCAACCAAATACAGAAACACACTGCAAATACTCACAGCGCAACCAAATACAGAAACACACTGCAAATACTCACAGCGCAACCAAATACAGAAACACACTGCAAATACTCACAGCGCAACCAAATGCAGAAACACACTGCAAATACTCACAACGCAACCAAATACAGAAACACACTGCAAATACTCACAACGCAACCAAATACAGAAACACACTGCAAATACTCACAATGCAACCAAATACAGAAACACACTGCAAATACTCAGTGCAACCAAATACAGAAACGCTGCAAATACTCACAGCTCAACCAAATACAGAAACACACTGCAAATACTCACAGCGCAACCAAATACAGAAACGCTGCAAATACTCACAATGCAACCAAAAACCAGAAACACACTGCAAATACTCACAATGCAACCAAAAACCAGAAACACACTGCAAATACTCACAGCGCAACCAAATACAGAAACACACTGCAAATACTCACAGCACAACCAAATACAGAAATGCTGCAAATACTCACAACACAACCAAAAACAGAAACACAATGCAAATACTCACAGCGCAACCAAATACAGAAACACACGGCAAATACTCACAGCGCAACCAAATACAAAAACGCTACAAATACTCACAGCGCAACCAAATACAGAAATGCTGCAAATACTCACAATGCAATCAAATACAGAAGCACACTGCAAATACTCACAGCGCAACCAAATACAGAAACACACTGCAAATACTCACAGCGCAACCAAACCCAGAAACGCTGCAAATACTCACAACGCAACCAAATACAGAAACACACTGCAAATACTCACAGCGCAACCAAACCCAGAAACGCTGCAAATACTCACAACGCAACCAAATACAGAAACGCTGCAAATACTCACAACACAACCAAATACAGAAACACACTACAAATACTCACAACGCAACCAAATACAGAAATGCTGCAAATACTCACAACACAACCAAATACAGAAATGCAGCTAATGCTCACAGCGCAACCAAATACTCACAACGCAACCAAATACAGAAACGCTGCAAATACTCACAATGCAACCAAACACACTGCAGATACTCACAATGCAACCAAATACACTGTGAATACTCACAGCACAACCAAATACACTACAAATACTCACAACACAACCAAATATGCTGTAAATACTCACAATGCAACCAAATACAGAAACGCTGCAAATACTCACAATGCAACCAAACACAGAAACACTTTGCAAAGAGATCAGAGATCGGGATGTTAAAATAAACAAGAAAGGTCATCGACAACACCACTGATGAGTAGACACTGAACAATATGCGGTCCCAGCCAGTTTCGTCACTTGTTGGGTTCCCCTTGAAACATTTCTGTTGGGGTCTGTGCTTTTTGCTTTTTCTGTATTTTGTTGCATTGTGAGTATTTGCGCAACATGTGTTATCAAACTGATGACGTTTATAAAAGACTTTTATAAAAGATCTCATAAATTTGTTTACATGGGAAAGTACAGGGTGTGCATGAGCATACCTAATGCTCTGTGTCACTCACAGAACACAGATGCACAATATTTATTAAATACATCACTGCCAAACTGTTAATAGCTGGAAGCAGCCGGTTACATTCATGTTCGTAATGGCAGGTCTTAATCACAGACAGGGCGGAGGCAGAAATGTCTCACTGCTTTGGATGTTATTCTTAGCTTTGCGCATTGTGCTTTCCCTGTCGTCATTTAGTTTTGTGTGTGTGTGTGTGTGTTTGTGTGCACTATACCGTTCAATTGTTGGTTCGTTTTTAAAGAAATTAATGTTTATTCAGTAAGGATGCATATATGAAGCAGCACAACTGTTTTAAACATTGATAATAATCATAAATGTTTATTGAGCAGCAAATCATCATATTAGAATGATTTCTGAAGGATCATGTGACACTGAAGACTGGAGTAATGATGATAAATTCAGCTTTGATCACAGGAATAAATTGCATTTTAACATATATTCAAATAGAAAACAGTTATTTTAAACTGTAAAAAAAAATTCACAATATAACTGATTTTTACTGAATATTTCATCAAATAATTGCAGACTTGATCAACCCCAAGCTTTTTAATGGTAGTGTATAGTTGTGTAGAAGGAAAAGAAATAGGGTAACACTTTATTTTGATGGTCCCTTTTGAACATTCTTTTGACTATAAGTAACTTTGCTACTACGTCAACTAACTCTCATTAGAGTATTAGTAGACTGTCTGCTTAATATCTGCTAACACTTTATTGTGATGGTCCTCCAACAGACATTCTACTGACTATAAGTAACTTTGCAACTTTTGTCAACTTATTCTAACCCTAACCCTACCAGTCTACTAATACTCTGCTAACACTCTAATGAGAGTTAGTAAACATGTAAGAGCAATGTTACTTCTAGTCAGCAGAATGTTCAAAGGGACCATCAAAATAAAGTGAAACCAGAGATGGTTACCCAAAAGACTTTCTTCCATGGAAAACAAAAATAGCTTAGTTTGAAACCTAGACATCAAATCTTTGGTTGAACTATTCCTTTAAACCAAGCTACAAGATGCTGATCTATCCTTTGGACATCAATATCCACAACATAATTAGAAAAGCAGAGATATATGAGGCTCTAAATTCACCTAAATCTCTCTTTTAGTAGCAAAAACAAAGTACATGTACATGCTGCTACATGAGTTATGTTTTCTGTACAGTTTGACCCCCACACTGCAACATATGAGGCAAAACGCATGAATCAGCTTGTACAGACCGGGTGAGATTGATCGCTAACAGGTTATGCTAAACTCAAAGCATATGTCTATCATCTAATTTACTTTTAATAGGACATGAAGAGAGATTTGGAGTCAGCAGGTGCAGATGACTCCAGACAAATATATTTAGAAAAACAGCTTCTGCTGACAACTTCTTAAATGTTTTAGTACTAAACTCAAGGTCATTTCTAGGGATAGGCAAACTAGGCAATACTGACATTATATAATTTTTAAGTGAATGATGATGTGGTATTAAAAAAATAAATAAATAAATAAATAAAAATTGTCCAGAAAACACGATAACGCATTCTATATATATGTGGAAATCTAAGGGTCATTATTAGATCTCAATCTCTTATGGAATATTCTGAATAATCATTATTTTTATCAAATGCATCAATCACATTTATATTATATCTTGTATTGAAATTTAAATAAACAGAAAGATACTGGCGATATCATTAAAATCATATAATTATCAGGCAAGGTCTGCCAAATTTAAATTTATAAAGGCAATTTTATATAACATTTCTGTTTTTTTTTGTGTTTTTTTTTTTTTTGTAATTTATTCATTTAATTTACTTAAATGTATTTAATACAGAAAATGTTATATATTTAATAAATAATATATATATATTATTATTATTATTATTATTATTTTTTTTTTTTTTCATTAAATACATATTGTTCCTGGAGGTAGTATTATTTAAAAACAAGTGGAAAGTGAATGGAAAAGAGACATTGGTGATTCTTAAGATGTTTCAAGAAACTTCTTTTAACCTTCTTCACAGTCTTAAGAGGCCTTTTTATTTGCAAGTTAATACAATTAAGTTTGCTCTCACATACAGTGTTTGATTGCATAAAAAGACATAAGTCCAGATACTTTTGAAAATGCCATTTTCATTTAAAAATGCTGCCCATCCACACTGAAATGCATAAATCACCTTACTGCGCATCCGTTAAATGTTATAAAAGTTCACAAGATGATGCCGCCAAGATACAGTTCTCATATTATTCTTCTGCATGATTATTTTATTATCAAAATATCCCACCACTCACTGTTGCTTTCAAGTCGCACTCAAAATCATGTGGTGTAAAAGAAACGCTGGTGTGTTTTTCCACAGGACAGCAATTGTGATTACATTTACTGTCATTGGAGAAATGCCACACAGTTACAGCAAAGAAAAACTGATGTTTAGAAAAACAAGAGCCCAACTAGAGCAAATACTGATCACCATAATGGTGACTACAAACTTTATTCATAGTTTTCAGTCATGAGGCCTGGAGGGCAAAACAGCCATAGAACTGCAGCACAAGCCTGTCAGTTTTCCATCTTAAAAACAAAAATATGTGAACAAGATGAAAGTTTTTGGCACTTGTGATCCATATACAGCACCTGCTACAGTATTTCAATCACTAAAAACAGCGGGACGTTCTAAAACGCTTAAAGTGAAAAACACTTTAGGGTGGGTTGCACCAATAGGGATTCAATTGAGTAAAGCTAATCTAGGATTTATTGATATAGGTTTTATGCACCACTTAATTTTAAACACGGATTAACTTTGTAGAAAGACCGTTAGAATTAAAGGGCTGATCATGTAGCATTGGCGGAGGGCGAACCAATGCTTAATCCTTATTTGTGCAATCCACCCTTAAAGTGCCTTAATGTGCTAAAACAGTGATATTAAAAGATCAAATTACTGATCAGTAATACTTACTACAAAGGTGGTCAATGGAGGAAAGCCTTGTTTTGCCCTCCAGGTATGTGCAGGGGCGCCGCTTTAGGCCCTATGAAAGAATATGAGGTTGTAACTACAATACCAAACATACAGGCCAACCTATAGCAATCCAAAATCGGTGTCAGCAATTGAATTATATGTATATCTGTGTTAAATATAACAATACCTGCTTCTCATCTCAGTCACCTTATCCTTCCTGACCTGCATATTTCCCTTCCCAAAGCTGAGCATTGGTTGATACAGTCTTTGCAAACTGATTTTTTTCTGTTCTATTGAATCACAGCTGTTTCCAGGGATAATTTTGCCAGAAATGCAGAAATAAGAGATAATATTGTTTAATTTGTTACTATGGTAGATTGTACATTTATCATTTCTATTGCATTACTAATAGTACTGTTACTACTAATAAAACCAATCTCTGGGGGCCCCAAAAGTGCATGGGCCCTTAGAATCATCCTAACTACACCCCCCTAACTATTTTTGAGTTCCGTGTACTTAAATCTTTTAGTCGACTTGTAAAATTGAGTTACCAGTACTCAAGTTTTCCAAGTAACCTCTAGTTAGCTCTACTAATTGGTAGTAAGTTTTGCCAACTCAAAAATTATGAGCTAATTTACTTGATAAATTTAAGGTAATCGGTGTACTCAAGTTTTCTAAGTAAACTCAACTAATTAAATTTTACATTCTACAAAGGAACATTTCTCTTTAGCAACACTAAAGAGCAGGCACTACAATGCCAGTATAACCATAGATATCTATGGGTACAATATGTGTGACTAAACATGCTTCATCATTTTCAAATAGCCTCCATTTTCACACTACAATGGTGTTTTCAAATTTATTCGGAGAGCGCCTTCTAAAAGCTCTGTCTTTGTTGACAGAAATGCTGTCTCAGTGTGTACAGAAGGAGAGAACAAAATGGAGAGAAAAAGATGCATTTTCAAACAAGGACAAGGCCTATATGAGCTGGTAGTCAGACTCCTTAATGAAGGTTTTAACAAGAACCAGGTGAAGATCATTTCCTGAATACCCTACTGTGGTGTTTAGGTATTTGCATGTTAGAAACATGGTGTAAAGTATTCATCTGACCCAGACTGGAAGAGGCTGATCACTGTTCCAGTCGCTACATTAATTATGTCCATTAAACGTGTCTTATGGTGTGCAAGTGTCTCAGCATGCTGTCTTGCATTGTTTCCACTTTCCCTTTTTTGTCAACTGTGGAAAACTTGCTTATGAGCCCTTCAGTCTGAGACTCTGATCGCCTGTTTTGATCGTTTCATGTGATGAGATAATGAAGTTTAAAGAAATAATTCACCCAAACATTTGCTCACCCATAATGTGGTTCCAAACTATGACTTTCTTTCCTCCTCCTGTCAAACACAAGATATTTTGAAATATCTTCAAGCTGATAGAAGGTCATACAGGTTCATAACGTTTTTGGATGAACTATCCCTTAAAAAACAAAAAAACATTTGAACATGTAAACTGTACGGATATGCTCTATTTTCTCTATTTTAGAAAAAGCAACTGCTAAGTGCATAAATGGAAGTATTTTTAACTTAAATCTGCTGTACATGTTTTTTGCACCATTAGCGTTGTTAAATAGTGATTCGGGTGGTAACTTGAAAGAAGTTACACATCAAGGGCTGTCACGATTCCTCAATTAAATTTCCTCGATTGCAATTTATTTGAACCGTGTTGTTCTATAAAACCCATATGATTACTTGCTTTTGCTACTTTATTTGAACCAAATATTATTGTCTAATGTATTAATCTGCTCAGTTACTGGGATTTTCACGCACAACCATTTCTAGGGTTTGCAAAGAATGGTGTGAAAAGGGAAAAACATCCAGTATGCGGCAGTCCTGTGGGCGAAAATGTTAATGCTAGAGGTCAGAGGAGAATGGGCCGACTGATTCAAGCTGATAGAAGAGCAACTTTGACTGAAATAACCACTCGTTACAACTGAGGTATGCAGCAAAGCATTTGTGAAGCCACAACACGCACAACCTTGAGGCGGATGGGCTACAACAGCAGAAGACCCCACCGGGTACCACTCATCTCCACTACAAATAGGAAAAAGAGGCTACAATTTGCACAAGCTCAACAAAATTGGACAGTTGAAGACTGGAAAAATGTTGCCTGGTCTGATGAGTCTCGATTTCTGTTGAGACATTCAGATGGTAGAGTCAGAATTTGGCGTAAACAGAATGAGAACATGGATCCATCATGCCTTGTTACCACTGTGCAGGCTGGTGGTGGTGGTGCAATGGTGTGGGGGATGTTTTCTTGGCACACTTTAGGCCCCTTAGTGCCAATTGGGCATTGTTTAAATGTCACAACCTACCTGAGCATTGTTTCTGACCATGTCCATCCCTTTATGACCACCATGTACCCATTCTCTGATGGCTACTTCCAGCAGGATAATGCATCATGTTACAAAGCTCGAATCATTTCTAATTGGTTTCTTGAACATGACAATGAGTTCACTGTACTAAAATGGCCCCCACAGTCACCAGATCTCAACCCAATAGAGCATCTTTGGGATGTGGTGGAACGGGAGCTTCGTGCCCTGGATGTGCATCCCACAAATCTCCATCAACTGCAAGATGCTATCCTATCAATATGGGCCAACATTTCTAAAGAATGCTTTCAGCACCTTGTTGAATCAATGCCACGTAGAATTAAGGCAGTTCTGAAGGCGAAAGGGGGTCGAACACAGTATTAGTATGGTGTTCCTAATAATCCTTTAGGTGAGTATATATACAAAGGGTTAGTGCACTGTAAACTAACATGAATATGAAAATTTTTATTAACTAACAACAAAGGTTAAAAATGCTGTAAAAATATATATTGCTCATTGTTAGTTCATGTCAATGCTTTTACTGATGTTAACAAATGAGACCTTTAGAGTCTTAAATGAGAGCTAATTAAAAATATTAATAAATACTATATAAAAAATAACACTGGTTCTAGTTATAGAGATACTTTTCACTGGAGATCCTCTCTGTTTTCCTCTCTCAGGACTGAATAATCACCGCAGTCTCCCTCACGGCCCAGAGAATGTTAACATTTATGTTGTGGTTTTGATTGCTAAAGCAGAGCACCGATGACAGTCTCCAGGTGTTTTCTTTCATTATGTTTCATTGAGTGTGATGCTCATTCTTCTTTTCTCTTTCTCTTCTTCTCCTCCAGGTCCGTCTGAGGTGCCATTCTTGGTGAGGTATAATCGACGGCCCACTTGCCCTGATGCCACCGTGGGGGTCCATATTCCCACCCCACCGCCCTCACGCCACAGAAAGAGCCACAGCCTCGGCAATGCGTGTGTTTTGTCTCTTCTTACGTGTATACACACACTTAGGTCCTGTTTACTCCTGGTATTAAGATGCGTTCTGGTCGATCGGATCACACATAGATGAGGGAGACACGTTCCCGTTTACACCTGGCGTTTTAATCCGTCTCTTTTGTCCACTTTCAAACACTTCTGTCCTGATTTCTTCGAGGGGAGGGTCTATGGGCATCAGATCTTCCGATCTAATGGATGAAATAAGCTCACACAATTTACATATGAACGCGACCAGAGACTATGGAAAAGCATTGAGAGCAACAGCACGTTTGGTACGTTTTTCATCTTCAAACCAAACTTGTGTCTCCAGCCGACAAAGTTTAAATCCCGTCTGGCTAGCGTGCTTCCCATAATGTTTCCGCATTAGGTCAGTAGGAGGAGAGTAGACGGTCTTTTGTGGCTGTTTGAACACATTCGACCACATGAGCATTTACATTACGAAAGCAGTCCGGTCTAATGTGTTTTCAACTACCTCTGGAAGTGGTCGAAAGTGAACAAGCTCAAAGCGCTTTAGACCCCGTTTACCCCTGTATTTAGTGTCATCCACTTGTGATCCGATCGACCAAAACGCTTCTTAATACCGCATCGTATACAGGGCCTATCATACTGTATTTAGATTTGCATTAAATTAATACTTTTATTCAACAAGTACGCTTTAAATTGATTAAAAGTGACAGTCAAGACATTAATAATGTTACAAAAATTACAAGTTACAAAAATGTTCTTTTTAACATTCTATTCATCAAAGAATTGTCAAAAAAAATACAAAAATCACAATTTCCCCCAAAATATGAAGCTGCACAACTGTTTTCAACATTGCTAATACATTTTATTTAAAAAAAAAAAAAAGAAATGTTTCTTGAACAGCAAATCCTCATATGAGAATGATTTCTGAAGGATCATGTGACACTGAAGACTGGAGTAATGATGATAAATTCAGCTTTGACCACAGGAATACATTGCATTTTACTATATATTACAATAGAAAAGATTACTGTTTTTACAGTATTTTTGATCAAATAAATGCAGACTTGTTGAACAGAAGAGACTTCTTTCAAAAACATTAACCTCAAACTTGAACACTAGTGTAAACATCAAATATGCAGCGCAAGTTTAACTCGCAGTGGAAACTTCCGCCTGGTTAAGACAGTGTTGCTCGACCTCATGCCTCATGATGGTTTTATGACTCTCTCTCTCTCTCTCTCTCTCTCTCTCTCTCTCTCTCTCTCTCTCTCTCTCTCTCTCTCTCTCTCTCTCTCTCTCTCTCTCAGGATGATGTGGCATTTTGGTGTGGTGGAGAGTAAAAGTGCGACGTTCCCCACAGAGAAACCACGTCACCTGCTGGACGACAGCTTCTTAGAGTCCCAGAGTCCGGCCCGGATCAATCCACACAGCTCATCCGTGTCCAATGGCATCTCTATAGGTATCACAAAAACCTGTCACATTTTACCAAAGCAGTTGTTTACCAAAGCAACGTCCAGAAGTTTTGAATTATCCCTCCATTTTAATTAAATACCAGAGTGTCATTTTACACTAAGTGCAAATATGTCAAATGTACCTATTTAAACTTGGAGTAAATAGCAGCTATTGCTAAGAAAATATGCTATTTTCACTTAGTGTAAATGGCACATATCACTATTAGTGCAAATAGTAGCTGTCAATAAAAAAATAAATACATGCATAAAATGTGGTTTAAACAATGCACTTGGAAGTTCACAGGCCTAGCGTGAATGTGAAACTTTTTTTTAACTATTGTTTAAGCTGCATGAATTATTCTGTAAATCTTTCTTTCTAATTTGATCAAGTCTCTCACTACTCATTTTTGAGGTGGGACTACTTTACTTGATGGATGAACTTCTGGTTGTGTGTTTCTGATGCACATGTCATTCCTGAGGGCAGATTTCAGGTGTATTAATTGCATGTATTGTGCAAAAGTTGAAAGACTAAATATAACACAGAGAAAAGTAGTGTAAGTGATTCTACCACACAAATCACATGCAACATATACAGTAAATTCGACTCCATGTACTTCCATTGTACGGTCATTTTTTTTTATCTTGCATGCTGATTGGTCAATAAAGCATCACTGTTCACTTTATTATTAATCTTAGTTATAGTTAGGGTACCAACATTATTCCACAACAGGGTTTTTTTAACCTAGAAGTTATGCCGTGCTGCTTTTGTACCTATTGCTTCATTTTCACTGTCAGAGATGAATGAATGTCTGATTTGTGCTCAGATGGAAACGTTTGTGAGATGTGTTTGCTTTCTGTTTATCAGGCAGCAATCAGAGTTCGTTATGTGGTGATCTTTCCCCTGGACTCGAGAGGTGAGACTCTGTCAATATCATCTGCTCACATTGCATCTTTATTATGGGTTATGGAATTATGGATTATGGGGTCATTCTAGTGGAACTAAACTATTATGGATTATGAAGTTTTTGCTGGCCCAGCAGTGTGTGATTACTAATCTAATTAAGAGCTAATCTAACTGGCAACCTTTTACTGAGAATAAGGTCTCAGTAGTTTACATTAGTTAATGCATTAACTAATATTGAGTAATACATTCATCACACTGTTTATTAACCTTATTGTAAAGTGTTACCATAAAACCTTCATATGATCAACTGCCAAGTAACTTTTTTTATACACTCATGTTTGGGTCAAATATGGACAAACACAACTGTTGGTTTAAATTTTTTTATTACATTTTTTAAGCCCAATGATTGGGTTTGTCCGCATTTGACCCAAACATGGGTTAAAACAACCCAGTATTTTTACATGTGTACTGTAGGTTAAAAATGAGAGTTCTAGAAAGGATGACTTTAATTTTTAAAGTTTTTTTTTTTCATTCAAATTTCAACAATGCTTGTTGTTTTGTTGTTGTTTATTTGTCGTTTCCCGTTATAAATGTTTAACATCCATTTATGTCCATCCCACAGGAAAACGTGTAGATATACATACAGCAATACACAATAACACCACTAAAACTGACACAAAAACTGGTCTCAGAACAGTTTAAGGCTTTAAAGGGATAGTTCACCTGACAATGAAAAGTCATTTATTCACCCTTAGTTCATTCTAAACTCGTATGATTTTCTTTCTTCTGTGAAACACAAGAGGAAATTTTTAGCAGATGTTCACGCAGCTCTTTTCCATGCAACAGCAGAACGTGACCGAAGGGCTGTTAAACACCATGAAAGCATCACAGCAGTAGTTCATACAACTTTTGCACTAGTCAAAAGCACAGGAAAATAAGAATTCAGAAGACTTGGTGTGTGTGTATATATATATATACACCGATCAGACATAGAATTATGACATCCTAATATTGTGTTGGCCCCCATTTTGCTGCCAAAACAGCCCTGACCTGTCGAGGCATGGACTCCACTAGACCTGTGCTGTGGTATCTGGATGGAGGATCTGAAGGATCTGCTGCTAACATCTTGGATCGGAGCCTCCATGGATCGGACTTGTTTGTTCAGCACATCCCACAGATGCTTAATTGGATTGAGATCTGGGGAATTTGGAGGCCAAGTCGACACCTCAAACTCGTTGGTGTGCTCCTCAAATCATTCCTGAAGCATTTGTGCTTTGTGGCAGGAGCATTATCCTGCTGGAAGAGCCACAGTCACCAGGGAATACCGTTTCCATGAAAGGGTGTACATGGTCTGCAACAATGCTTAGGTAGGTGGTACATGTCAAAGTAACATCCACATGGATGGCAGGACCCAAGGTTTCCCAGCAGAACATTGCCCAACGCATCACACTTCCTCCGCCAGCTTGCCTTCTTCCCATAGTGCATCCTGGTGCCATGTGTTCCCCAGGTAAGTGACGTACACACACCCGGCCATCCACGTGATGTAAAAGAAAACGTGATTCATCAGACCAGGCCACCTTCTTCCATTGCTCCATGGTCCAGTTCTGATGCTCACGTGCCACTGTTGGTGCTTTCGGCGGTGGACAGGGGTCAGCATGGGCACCCTGACTGGTCAGTGGCTATGCTGCCCCATACGCAACAAACTGAGATGCTCTGTGTAGTCTGACACCTTTCTATCAGAACCAGCATTAACTTCTTGAGCAGTTTGAGCTCCAGTAGCTTGTCTGTTTGATCGGACCACACGGGCCAGCCTTCGCTCCCCACGTGCATCAATGAGCCTCAGCCGCCCATGACCCTGTGGCCGGTTCACCACTGTTCCTTCCTTGGAGCACTTTTGATAGATCCTGACCACTGCAGACCGGGAACACCCCACAAGAGCTGCAGTTTTGGAGATGCTCTAACCCAGTCGTCTAGCCATCACAATCTGGCCCTTGTCAAACTCGCTCAAATCCTTACGCTTGCCCATTTTTCCTGCTTCTAACACATCAACTTTGAGGACAAAATGTTCACTTGCTGCCTAATATATCCCACCCACTAACAGGAGCCGTGAGGAAGAGATCATCAGTGTTAGTCACTTCACCTGTCAGTGATCATAATGTTATGCCTGATCGATGTGTGTATATAGTGCATAAGTCGAATAAACTGTGAAATAATGCTTTTTGGAATTTGAAAGTAATCACTGTATTGTATGTTTTAATTGCATGGAAAAGAGAAAGTGAGTAAATGATGAGAAAATGTAATTGTTGGGTGTACTATCCTTTTAACGTGCACAGATTTTCATTAGTCAGTTAGACTCCGTTATATACAATCAACAAAATATTTAGACCGAAATTTAAGATTAATTTTTTTGAATTGCATATAAAATTCGAATTGCACAATTTTAACCAATAAACTTAATGTGATGCATATTTGTCATTCATACATAAATGAAACGGGTAAGATTTCTGTGATAGGACTAATAAACTGAATGTGTTAAAATACACAATAACAAGGTTTATTTATCTATTATAAAAAAATCCAGTTTGTTTCAATCTCATACATTTTAATAGCCATATTTTAACAGTGTTCATACTTTTTAACTGAATATCAGTGCATTTATGCTGATTCTACTCAATTTGAATAAATTTAAATAAACTCAAATAGATGCAAATAGCTAATAATAAACTAAGCCATGATGATCATATGCATCTTAATATGCATCACATGAAGTTGTGTTAAAATTGTTTAAATCAAATAGAAGGAAATTTAATATGCAATTCATCTGCATACATTTCGGCCTGAATATTTTTTTGAGTGGCGTATCGGCTCTGACGCTAAACTCATTGTGCCGAATGTGCAAACAGGGGCCGCATGTACGCGACTCTGGGCCCTAACTGGAGGGTCCCTCATCGCAACTCCCCCAGAGGCCACAGCCATGCCCACAGGTACCAACGTCCACCTGGGTCAAAGGTCACCACCTCCATTCCTCTGGGGCATCGGGTTCACCTGTCTTGGCATGCAGCGTCTCTTCTTTAACATTCCAGTTTTCCCTCTCTTTCTGGTTTAGACCAAAGACTGTCATGTCTGTCATCTGTTTTCTCTTTCCAGATGTCAGATTGTCATCATCTCAGGATGTTTATAGAACAGAATCACTGTATTTATAGAGGAGAAAAGCTCTGTTCTGAAACCTAATGAGCTGGCTTGCTGTCTGCCTAGGCAGCTTCTTTTGATGCAGCATCCTAACTGGAGTGACGCTCTACATGGGCAGCATCTTTGTGCATCATTCAAATAAAGTCATTTGGCACAGGGAGGTAAAAATGTATAAATAAATAAATAATCAAAAATAAGATTCAATTAAATAATATCATTTAGGTTAAAATAAATGGCTAATAAAATAAAACGATTAAACAAATATTAATTAATTAGATTACAATAAATAATATTTAAAAAAAAAATAAAATGTACAAATAAATAAATAATAAAAATTAGATTAAACTAAATAAATAAATGTATTATAATAAATAAACAATAACAAGTAGGTTAAAATAAATAAAAAGATTAAATAAGATTAATTAGATTGCAATAAATAATACAAATATTTAAAATCTAATGTTAAAATAATTATAAAAATGTGTGTGATTGCACAATACAGATACAGCAGTGGCAAAAATGACCCTACGAGTACTAAACCAACTATACGATCAAAATATGAGGAAAATATTTCATAATTTTTTTAATATTCCAAATATGAGGGAAGAATAAAACACTACATTTGGTATTTATCTGAAATAAATTGGCAAAAAAAGGCAAACCACAGCTACAGGTTTTATTTTACTATATGCAACAACAAAAAAATACATAGAAAAACAAAAAGCTCACAAGAAAAAGCATACATTGACTACAACATAATCAGTTATTAATATTTAGTTGGTTCTCTCTTGTTTTACATGTTCATAATTTCACAACTACGCAATATGCTTACAAAATCTTGAGCACATTTTTAATCATATTTAAATAAAGGGTGAAGATGTGTATTTTACTGAGCGGACATCACTTTTGGTCACTACTGTATATACAAATATATCAGTAGTTTGAGATATTTATATATATATATATATATATATATATATATATATATATATATATATATATATATATATATATATATATATATATATATATATAGTATACATACATACATGTTTACTTTCTGGAACATTGAGAGTGTGCATATAATTCCTTAACTTAAAAGGCTCCCTATGCAGGCAGCTCACTAGGTTTTGAAACAGAGCCGGTGTCTTTTGAGTGGTGTGTTTGCCGGGTGGAGGGATCCTTTCTGTCCTCTTTACGCTCTCACGTGGCTCATCTTTACTGCATCACATCCTCAGATCAGATGTGAACTGTAACTTCTGCTCTCTTAGGGCTCATTACATGGCTAGAGAAGCAACAATCACCATATGTCCACTGATTGCTCCACACACACATACACACGGGTTAGTTGTTGTTTTAAAGGTGTTCAGCTGATGTGTTTCCCCAATGTGCAGTCCGTCGGTAGCAGAGCCCAGTCTGAGTCACGGAGAGCCGGGCGGCGTCACTATGGAGGGGCCGGTGAGGAGGAAAACCCTGCTGAAGGAGGGCAGGAAGCCCAAGGTGAACAGAAAACAGTGGGGTGATAGTTAAAAACTCTACTATGTAACTCCACTAAGCAACAAAATTTAAATAATGAGCGAGTAGGCCTGTTGCAATAATCAATATATCAATGTATCGCACAGTATATGCACATGACCTCAATCGTTTTTTGTGATGCATATATCGCCCATTATGTTTACATGATAATGAATGGCACCAACATTTGACTTCAGTGCAGAATGACTTCAGTGCCGTTCTTTGTTCTTTTGTCAAAGCAAAGTTTAACAACAAGTCTCCCAGAATCGCGGCTAAAGCCGATTTGAAAGACCGCTGTTCGCCAGCGTCTTTGTTTTTAAGTAGCACGCGGAACCGCGGCAACTCTGCCGTCATTATGTTAAGCCCGCCCACCGACTCTATACGATGTGATTGGCCTGACCAGAGTTGGGTTTTTTTCGCTCGCAGGTCTACGAGAGTTGCTAGACTACACTCGCGGCAAATTAGATTTGCTGCCGCTAGGGTGCGTCTAGATTTCTAGGCTAGGGTAATATATTTTTTACCTTTAATTTCCATGATCTAAAGAATTAAAAGGTTGTCAATTGAAAGTGTGTAGGTCTACTTCCATTATTATGCTGTTATATTACGATTATATATTCAGCGGCATAAAACAGTCTTAAAATTACAACAATATCATTTATCGCAGTTATTTCTGGGACGATATATCGCGAAACAAAAAGTAGTTATCGTGACAGGCCTATGAGCGAGTACTTCAGTACTCCATCTTTAAAGCTGTGTTTTTGTGGTAATACTAGTTTAGTGTCCAATTCTCACTATTAACTAGCTTATTATCATGCATGTTACTAGGATATTGGCTGTTTATTACTTATTACTTATAAAGCACATTTTAATTATTATTCTGCATGACCATATTATACGTTCCATTAATCCTACTAAATACCTAACTTAACAACTACCTTACTAACTATTAATAAGTAGTAATTAGGAGTTTACTGAGGCAAAAGTCAAAGTTAATAGTTAGTTAATAGTAAAAATTTTGCGCCTAATCTAAAGTGTGACCTGTTTTTGCCTGTTTTTTGTCTGTCTGTGTATCTCTGTCTATCTATCTGTCTGTCTATCTATCGCTGTCTGTCTGTGTATCTCTGTCTATCTATCTGTCTGTCTATCTATCGCTGTCTGTCTGTCTGTCTGTGTATCTCTGTCTATCTATCGCTGTCTGTCTATCTATCGCTGTCTGTCTGTCTGTCTGTGTATCTCTGTCTATCTATCTGTCTGTCTGTCTGTCTGTCTGTCTGTCTGTGTATCTCTGTCTATCTATCGCTGTCTGTCTGTCTGTGTATCTCTGTCTATCTATCTGTCTGTCTGCTCTGTCTGTCTGTCTGTGTATCTCTGTCTATCTATCGCTGTCTGTCTGTCTATCTGTCTGTCTGTCTGTCTGTCTGTCTGTCTGTCTCTGTCTATCTATCGCTGTCTGTCTGTCTGTCTGTCTGTCTGTCTGTGTATCTCTCTATCTATCGCTGTCTGTCTATCTATCGCTGTCTGTCTGTCTGTCTGTGTATCTCTGTCTATCTATCGCTGTCTGTCTATCTATCGCTGTCTGTCTGTCTGTCTGTCTGTCTGTGTATCTCTGTCTATCTATCGCTGTCTGTCTGTCTGTCTGTCTGTCTGTCTGTGTATCTCTGTCTATCTATCGCTGTCTGTCTATCTATCGCTGTCTGTCTGTCTGTCTGTGTATCTCTGTCTATCTATCTGTCTGTCTATCTATCGCTGTCTGTCTGTCTGTGTATATCTATCTATCTATCTATCTATCTATCTATCTATCTATCTATCTATCTATCTATCTGTCTGTCTGTCTGCCTCTGTCTGTCTGTCTGTCTGTCTGTCTGTCTGTCTGTCTATCTATCTATCTATCTATCTATCTATCTATCTATCTATCTATCTATCTATCTATCTATCTATCTATCTATCTATCTGTCTGTCTGTCTGTCTGTCTGTCTGTCTGTCTGTCTGTCTGTCTGTCTGTCTGTCTGTCTGTCTGATGTTACAATTTCAAATAGCTTTTTTCTATTGTAATATATAGTGAAGTGTGATTTATTCCTGTGCTCAAAGCTGAATTTATCATCATTACTCCAGTCTTCAGTGTCACATGATCCTTCAGAAATCATTCTCATATGAGGATTTGCTGCTCAAGAGACGTTTATGATTATTATTATCACTATTACTATAACTATCTTTATTATTATCACTTTTTGCTGCTTAATATTTTTGTGGAAACCATGATGCATTTTTTCAGGATTCTTTGATGAAGAGAATTTAGAACAGGATTTATTGAAATAGAATCTTTTGTAACATTATAAAAGTCTTTACTGTCATATTTGAAAATAAATAAATAAAATGCATTCTTGCTGAATATAAGTATCAATTTATTTTAAAAGAAAAATCAAATAGTGATCCCAAACAGCAGTGTATGTGGATTATGTGTAATGTTTTATTTTATAATTTGTTTAGCTTGCCTCATGGACCCGGTACTGGATCTCACTGTCTGGGTCGACTCTGATATTCTTCAGATCCAAAGCCCTGCGAGCCGCTGAACGGAAACATGTGAGTGCTTTTGCATATATGGGTCGATCCATGATACGTGCTAAAAGAATGTCAGACAAATTCCATATTTCAAAAAATACATAAATAAAATTGTCAAACACAGTGATTCTTTTAAGAAGAATAAAATAATCATTTGGAATGGAAAAACTGCATACAAGATGAAAATAACCTTTTATGAATTCTTACTCCACTCATCAGTACAAGTCGACGGCGTGTAAGAAAGTGTCGGTTCTGGGCTGGATGGTGGTCCTGCCGGATGATCCGGCCCAACCCAACATCTTTCAGCTCAACGATCCTGATAAAGGTAAATCTCTTCCACAGTAGGTTTATATGTCACTCTTGTGAGTGTTGAATAAATGATTGTGAATTGTGAATTAAATCTCTGTGTTTCTTAGGGAATGTTTACAAGTTTCAGACTGGAGATCGGTTCTCTGCGATCCTATGGCACAAGCGTCTGGAGGAGGCCTGTCGGAGAAGAAGACCTCAGGTATACAGTAGTGTGCACTGACATGCTAGCAATGCAGTTATTTTTGTGATAGGACTGGACGGCATGACCAAAATTGTCATGGTATAGACATTTTATATAACAATAATGTTATATAATGATATATTGCAATATAGTTATATTAAAACAAAAATGTGACATTTTGTTACTTTTAATAATAATAATAAACTTTATTTTCTATAGTGCCTTTAAAAGTAGCATCTCAAAGCGCTTCATAGAAGGGAAAAAAGCATACAATTATACAAACAATACTTTAAAATAAGTGAGAGATAAAAAAAAACAAATAAGAACATACTATCAGAACATTTAAAAAAAAAAAGTAAATTACAATATTATCAAGTAAAAGCTACCCTAAAGAAATAAGATTTAAGGGAGGATTTAAAAACACTTGCCTAATCCGAGCAGGAATTCCAAAGTATTGGAGGGACTGAAGAAAATGCCTCATCACCCATAGATTTTAAACGGCTATGTGGGACGATTAAAGGCCAGTTTCCGAAGAGCGGAGAGCACACACAGGTTAATAACAAAAGAAAGTATTTTAAGTCTGGTATTAATCCAAAAATAGTGTCAAAGTTTTTAATATTATGTTTAAAATTGTAATCTAAATATGTAATTTAATAATATTATAATATAACTAATGTTGAATATTAATTGTAATGGTGTGTGTGTGTGTGTGTACAATAATATACAAAATATTATATTAACTTTAATTTTTAATTTATAAAAATCCATGAACATATAAAACATAATATTGAAAAATAAATAAATGTGTATATATAGAATAATATGAGTAATTTGATATCACAGTAAAGATATATATTGCATTATAGTTCTTTTTATGGAATTTTAGATTCAATAAATTAGAGTGGACACAAAGTCTAACAAAAGTCTAATACAAAAACATTGATACATTTTTTTATATTTTTATTTGAATTATTTAAAATGTAATATAATTATTTAATAATATAATAATTATTATTATATAGAATAGAATAAAATAATTATATACATATAATAATATTGAATATTAATTTAAATATTACATTAATGTTTAATATATTATATTAATATATTTTATATTACTTATACAAATATTATATAAAAACATTATTTATAAAATATAAAAATATGAAATAACTATATTATAATTCTATAATACAACTTATATATATATATATATATATATATATATATGTGTGTGTGTATGTATGTATATGTGTGTGTGTGTGTGTGTGTATGTATATATATATAAAATGCATTAAAATAAAATAAAAATCTATAAAATATATTGAAAAAAAGAAAAATACAAATGACGTGTAAAGCAGAAAGTTGTGGCATTGCTCAGCAACTGTGATCATCTAATTGCATAATGCCATCATTGCTCTTTCCACTCTTTTAGATTCCAGCAAATCTCATGTCATTTGAGTAAATGGACTTGTGTAGCTCTCGCCTGAAGACGTTTGTAATGTGCCAAAGGCCCACAGAGATTGAGAAGAGCGTGTCTGGTTCAGCAAAAGGACGAAGACAGAGCAAACCTTCCACACTGAAGAATCACTGAGCCGAAGGACTCGTTCTGTTCCACCGGCCCTCCATGAGCCCCTGCGTCCTCATCTTAGATCAAGATTCATGTTTCCTGGAGGTTTGTGCACTAGTTCTGCTAAAGGATGTAGGAGGAAAAAAATTTGCCCCGTTTCAGCTCCATCATGTCTTCAATATGGAGACGTTTGGATCTCGAGGCGTTTCTGTCCCTATCACTTCAGTGAGCGTGTTACTTCAGCACATGCATTTTGGGAATGAAATCGAACAGGAGCTTGAGATGGGCATCATTGAGCTGATATAAGTGAGTTTTAGATGGAAAGAGAAAACCGTGCCACCCGTCTTGAAGTGGAAATTGGAAACGATCTGTAGCCTAAGACTAAAAAAGCCAAACTAACAGGCATTCGCTCCCACAAAGAGCCGTAACAAACAAAACACCGATGGATCAGCACAGTTCCTCAAAGCTGATGATGCTGCTTAAACCAGCGAATGACTCTCAGTGGTTCAGGCCAAGATCTCTAATCATATCTCTTTTTAGCACAGTGATTTTTGGTTAACATTATGATGTGAAAATGACAGATCTGGTTGAAGGATATTTGTGAGTGTGACTTGTTTACATCAGGGATTCTGTATCCAGCTTCAGTTTTAGCCATTTTATACTCGTAAAAGCTAGTTTGGGGCTTTAAGTATTAACTTTTGCCTGATTTTAAGTAGGTTTTGCTCACAACTTAAACCAGCTGAAAAATGTCAAACAAAAGCAAGCGTTTTGTGTTCATCACACTTATTTTTCTTTGAAAGGTTTCCTTGTAACGGGACAAAGCGGTTTTATTTCACAGCTCATCTCACATATACAAGAACTGCTTCTTTTGAACTCCTAAGCGCTCACGTTCACTTACTGGGTGAATCCCTTCAAAAACATGTCCACGTCATATCTTACCCCCACATGAATAGAAAGAAACCGGTTGTGCGATTTTGCTTAAAGTTTTCATGATGATTAAGCACATTTAACCCCCAAATTCTCATTACTGTTATACAAAAAAACACGGATATATTATTTCAATTGTAAGTATTTATACATCCTGGTCATGTTTATTGCACTGCCTTTAATTTATGCTTATTGATTTAATTTTTTAATTATTGATATTTTTTGTTAATGCTTTTTGCAATTAAATGCTTAATTGTCATGAAAATGTCTTTTAAAAGAAGATGAAGATTTTCTTTATGCAAAACATAATTCTTTATAGATATCTTTTGAGTTTTGGTGTGAAATGTGACCTGGACATGTGATTGGTGAGATTTATCCTCCTGCTGTCTCAAACATCAGTGCTTGAATACACGCAGTGACGTGCAGATATGATAAGAGTTTTGATTTTGAAGAGATTAGTTTAGAATGTGAAGCATCTGTCGGCAGCCAGTGGTGTTTTAGCGTTTAGTGTTGATTTGAGATGCTCATTCAGATCGAGTGAAAGAACAGCACTGGGTAATAATGTAGTCAGCTGTACGTTTATTTCTCATATTTCGTTCTGCGCAGGGCTGATGAATGTAATGAAGCGCGTGTGTGTTTTATATGCATGTTTGAATGCAGTTGAACTCTTATAGAGGTGCAGTGCATCTGTCGCTGAAGGAGAAACACTGGACACAATACAACATCTCTGAGTACATTCATATCAGCTTCAGAAATATGACACGAAGCACAATCAGAGGAATAATTCCCTTCAGAAGGGAAATTCTCTCATTATTTACTCCTCATGTTGTTCACTCCAGTATGTTGATTTTATGGTCTGTGAGTGCATATTTTTCCATATATTGAGCATTAAACCCCCAAAATGATTAGAAAAATACAGTAAAAGTGCTCTATGTTCATCGTGCTCTGAGTATTCTGGAGTCATGATACACGTAGAGTACTTTTATGGTATTTTCTAATCATTTTTGAAGGGTTAATTGTCAGTATGGAATAAGTTGCATGAAGATTTTGTATGCACTTGCACTTATAGTGTACGTTTTTATGAGAGTACTGTACTTTCTTTGGAGCTTTATAGTGAATCACAATGACCTGTAACATGGAAAGAGCTCTCTTTTTGTGTTCTACGTTAAAAAAATAAAAATAATTATACAGGTTTGTAACGACATGAGGGTGAGTAAATAATGACAAAATGTTCACTTTGGTACGAACGCTCCCTTTACAGTGAATTGTCAGATTTATTCAAAACACTCTTCTGAGTCTAATATCTCTCTGCACACAGCAAACTAACTCTTGATAGCGATTGCTAGTTATTTGTTTGTGAGTATTATTTATCTAGCATCAGTTTTGCCATTCTGTGGATGAATTAAACTGTTATTTTTCAGAAATCATATTTCTGTATTGTCAGAGCGATCGCTTTCATAAAACACACAGACACATGTACAGATGCGCTGCATGTACGTTATGACTGTGAATTCACTCTTGTTGTGTTGCCATGTAAATAATATGTTGCTAAATTATTTCTTGTTTGCCATCGTGGTACATTGCGGTTTATCAGCTAAAAGGCTGATTCTTCTGTACAGCCATTAAATGCAGTGAACACAGGTCTGTCTTTGTTTGTCTTTATTTTCATGGGATGTTAACGTGGTCCTTTTGTGATTGAAGAGGATGAATGGAAGGATCTGTGGTTATTGGATATATTGGTGGTTAGTGCACTCTAGTGGCATGTAGGTGGAAAACTATCTGCTAAAACACTCACTCAATATTGAACGATGAGTAAAGAAAATTGCATTAATACTTTACAGTTTGCAGTTATGCATCTCAGTTTTATGGGCATATCATAAAATGTATTTGTCATGTAGATTTACAAGTTACTAGCATAATTGCAAGATAACATGCATGATGATGACTTGATTAAAAACCTCTGCAGCAGCAATTTATGGACTGGAGAAGATTGATGGCGTGTTTTATTTTTTGTTCATTGATAATGCTAGCTCAATTTAAATGTATTTAACATTATAAAAGAATGAATGAAAATGTAATTAAATAGAGTCAAGATTCAAGATTCAAGATTCAAGAGATTCAAGAGTTTTATTTGTCACATACACAGTTATATACAGAATATACAACCGGCAGTGAAATGTAAACAGGTCCGCTCCATGGACAGTGCAAATTCACAGTTAAAAACACAAGGAGGAAATTATAATAGAAATAGGATATAAAAAAAGTACTCTCTCTATATATATATATGTCTATATCTGTAGAATTATAAATAATCAAGTCAAGAGAAAAAAAGGTAACAAATAAGGATAAAGTGGAATAAAATAATTGAAGTAGACTTTGCAGTGAGTAAACTGTAGACTTATAAATATGTGGTTAACAAATGTATAAAGAGTATAATGTGCAAACAGGTTTATGACAGGTTGTTACACAGTAACAACGAGAACAGAAAGTGCAGTGCAATGTCAGTGTATCGATGTTTATCCTGAAGTGAAGTCACGTGATGTTAAGTGACTGAGTTCAGGAGTCTGATGGCCTGGGGGAAGAAGCTCCTCCTGAGTCTCTCAGTTTTGGCCATCAGGCTTCGGAAGCGCTTACCAGATGGTAGCAGCGTGAAATGAGGGTTTGCAGGGTGATTAGAGTCCTTGATGATCTTGGTAGCTCTACCTTTGCAGCGTTTGGTGTAGACGTCCTGCAGAGACGGGAGAGCTGACCCTGAGATACGCTCGGATAAGCGCACGACTCTTTGCAGGGCTTTGCCGGTCATGACTGGTGCTGTTCCCATACCACGCTGTGATGCACTGAGTTAAAACACTTTCTATCGCCCCTAAATAGAAAGTTTTCAGGATAGCTGGTGAAACCCTGAATTTCCTCAGCTGGCGCAGGTGGTACAGTCTTTGCCTGGCTTTTTCACCTGTGTCTGAATGTGAGCAGTCCAGGTCAGGTCCTCGGAGATGTTTACTCCCAGGTACTTGAAGCTGCTCACTCTCTCTACTGGTGACCCGCTGATCATGAGGGGGAGTATGTCCGTTGCTGTCTCTTCCTGAAGTCCACAATCATTTCTTTGGTCTTGCCAACATTCAGAGAGAGACAGTTGTCCTGGCACCATGCTGTTAGATGCTCCACCTCGTCCAAGTATGCCGCCTCATTGTTGTTGGAAATGAGGCCCAGGACAACAGTATCATCAGCAAATTTGATGATAGAGGTGGAGCTGTGTGTGGACAAACAGTCATGCGTAGTAGAGAGAGTAGAGCAGGGGCTCAGGACACAGCCCTGTGGAGCTCCCACACTCAGGGTGATGGAGGTGGAGGTGGACTGGCCTATTCTCACCACCTGAGGCCTGCCAGTGAGGAAGTCCTCAATCCAGTGGCAGAGAGAAGGATTCAGGCCGAGATCCAGGAGTTTGGAGGTTAGCTTGGTGGGAACTATGGTGTTAAAGGCTGAGCTATAGTCAATAAATAGCAGTCTTACGTAGTTCCCACTTTTGCTGTCGATGTGAGTGAGGGAGGAGTGGAGGACATGAGAGATGGCATCTTCAGTCGATCTATTGGGACGATAGGCAAACTGAAGAGGGTCCAAAGTGTCAGGAATGAAGGCGCAAATGGTGTTTTTAATGAGTCTCTCAAAGACCTTCATGACTATAGACGTGAGAGCCACTGGACGATAGTCATTTAGGCAAGAGGGTTTACTGTTCTTAGGGACAGGGATGATGGTGGATTTTTTGAAGGAGGTGGGGACCACAGATGTAGCGAGGACTCATTAAAGATAGATGTAAACAACCCGGTGAGCTGATCAGCACAGGACCGCAGAACACGACCTGAAATACCATCCGCCCAGCAGCTTTCCTGACGCCCACACGCTTGAGTGCTCTCCGAACTTCATCCTCCGAGACAGAGATCACGTGATTGTTGCTGCTCTGAGTAATTTCCTCTAACGCGCCACTTGGCGGAGTCGCGCGCTACGCGCGTTACAGTCAAAGCGAGCATAGAAAGAGTTTAACTCGCTCACGAGCAACGGATCAACGCTTGCCTCTGCAGAGGATTTAGATCCAAAGGAGCAGATGGACCTCAGACCTTGCCACATGCGCCGCGAGTCGTTGAGTTGGAAATGAGACTCCACTCGGTCTTTATAACGGAGTTTTGCGGCTTTAACTGCTCGTCTGAGAGCATAACAGGACGATCTGTATTCATTCATATTCCCTGAATGGAGACCGGCGTTGTAAGCAGCAGTGCGTATGCGTTCACTGCCGCTGCGGATTGAATTGTCCACCCACGGTTTCTGATTTGAGAAGGACGTTATTGTTATTGTTTGCGTGGCTTGCTCTGTAAGCGTGTTGATGAAGCAAAGCGCCACGCCTGTGAACTCGCTTACGTCAGCTGAACTCGCCGAACATGTCCCAGTCAACGCCATCAAGAGCTGCCTGAAGCGCGGTCTCTGAGTGGGGCGACCAACGCTAACTTCCCGCCTCACCGGGGTTCCTGGAGGAGCTTTTGTTTGTATTCGGGAGTGAGGAAAATGGCGGCATGATCCGATTTGCCAAACGCTGGAAGTGACCGCGCTTTATAGGCGTTCTTAAGCGGAGAGTAGCAGTGATCCAGTGTGTTTGCTCCTCGTGTGGGGCAGGAGACGTGCTGGTGAAAGTTTGGCAGGACTTTCTTTAGGTTTGCTTTGTTAAAATCGCCCGCGACAATGAATGCCGCGTCCGGGATGTTGGTTTATGACGCCGCTGGCAACATCATGAAGGCCAGATAAAGCCAGCGCTGTGTCTGCCTGCGGTGGGATGTAAACGGCGGTCGCGACAACCGCAGAAAACTCCCTAGGCAGATAGAATGGGCGGCAGATGATTGTTAAATGTTCCAGATGAGGTGAGCAGGACCGCGAGAGAATGGTGATGTTCCTGGGATCGCACCATTTCTTGTTGATCATGAAACACACTCCACCGCCTTTGGATTTACCGCCTCGGCTGTTCTGTCCATCCGAAAAACAGAGAAGTTCTCCGACGGCGCCACAGCTGTGTCCGGGACCGCGGGCGTGAGCCATGTTTCAGACAAACAATAGATATTACAGTCTCTCATGTCCCGTTGAAAACTTATCCTGGCTCTAAGATCGCCCATCTTATTATTCAAGGATTGAACATTTGCTAGAAGAATGCTCGGGAGAGGAGGTCTGAATGCCCTTTTCCTCAGTCTGTTACGGATACCAGCACGCTTCCCCACGGTGTTTCTTTGTTCTACGCCGCTGGCTCTGTCCATTGTTCAACTCGGCGTTCCGAAGAATCTCAGATGGCCACAGAGGATCGGCGAAAGTGTCCTGAAACAGTCCAGTGTAGAGGTAACCAATGTCCAAAAGAGTTTTGCTGTCGTAGTAGATCAATGCAGATGATAAGTTTGTAAAAACTGAGAGTAAAAGAAAGTAAAATAGTAAATAAAAGCACAGTCTTCGCGGAGCGACCTGAACGGCGACCAAACACAGCGGCGCCATTTTGTGTCATATTAGCCAATATGAAATACAAACATTTCCTTGGGTTTGGGTGAGAAAACATTTAAGGACCATCACAGCCAGCCGGAGTGTCCTAAAGTGATTTTTCAAGGCCTTATTTGGCTTTTTATATTGTGGCTACCTTTGCATGAGTTATAGTAGCATATTGTTTAGTTTTGATACTTCAAAAAATCAACAATCAATAGATAAATTAAATGTGTGTATGTGTGTGCGTGCATGCTTTTTCCGTTTGTCGTCCATTTTGGATCCATTTTCTCAGTGTCGACATCCTTTATCCACATGTGTGCATTCAGTATACAATAATATATTTTCTGCATTCAAGTATATATGCATATGTTTGTCTCTTTCTAGTGTCATGTGCAGTGAGTCTGTCTTTTCTTGGTTGGGGTATGTCCTTTGCCCATCTAGGTGGAAATACTGCTGTCCATTGACCAAGTTTCTAGATATTTTAGGCCTGGAGTTCTGGATATTGTATTTCTAGGTCATGGTCCATGGATCACGTTGTTCTTTTTCCTGAGAAAATCAACTGGATCCACTGGTTCAACTGGCCTCCTCGTCCTTCAAACGACCAGATCGTCTTTCTCCAGGAGGTCACACATTTCAGACAAACATCTTGATGCTGAAACAAGAATCAAAAAGAAGAGGTTGCCTCCCATTCCCTCCACAGTAATATTTTCACATTCAAAACGTCACAAAGGTTTAATCACAGCACTTCAAACATCAATAATGTCTTAAAAATTAATTTTTAAATGAATGCCATTAAAACATTTCTTATAAATGACATTTACATATCAATGCAAAAAGTCACAAATTATTCATAAATTAGAAAGAATCTAATTACTGTAATAACCATATTACTTTTTTATTATTTAAAAAGCTCCTTCATTCAAATAAATTCATATTTTAAAATAAGTGCCGTCAATCGATTAAAAAAATTAACTACGGTAATTAAATCACACATTTACACATTTTTCTGTAATTACGATTGAAAACAGTTTTTAATATTTGTATATTGTAATCAGTGCCGATCTTAGACTTCTGGGGAGCCCTGAGCAAAACTTTGTCTGGGGACCCTGTCAGTGTGTTCATAAAAGAAAAAAAGAAAATGACCCCCAACCCCTTAATCTGTCTTTTAGAGAAGTGTGCACTGTCAGCAAACAGCAGTGAGTTGAACCATTCAGTAAATAAAGAAATTAAAAGCAATAGGAAAAAAAAAAAAAAGATATAAATGAAATGAACATTTAGCCTACTGCTTTTATTGGCTACTATACAGAAATGGAATAAAGTAATGAAATGTAAAAACATAATAATAAAACATTGCACTGCATGAATTAAATAAAGAGTTATTCTTATTAAAGTTACTCTCTCTCGAATGATTCTCTCGTTTTCTTGTGTTGTTTGATTCACATTAAATGACAGAGAGAGCAGTGGGTTTATCAGCTGCGGTCACTTTAAGACCAAATGCACAGATCTAATACTCTGACAAGCATTTGATAACTTTCCCAGCTAACAGAATAATCCTCCTGTTCACCAAAGACATAACTGAATGCGTCCCCAAGAAGGACATTTTGACATATGTTTTGTGTATTTATCTAAGCACTCACCCGAAGCCCAAATCAGCCTGTACTTGTCTGTGTTTCTCTCCATCTCGGATCACATGGACAAAAAGCGGTCTGTTGAACAGCGTCTCTTTTGCAGCTCAATGCGCTTTTACACGTGGTGTTACATGATTCAACTGATTTGGATGTTACGTATGGTGACAGCGCACCGCTTTAAAGGAAAGGAGCGGAAAGCAGCATCATCTTTTCATAATCGATGGAAACAAAAATCAAAAACTAAACTAAAATACAGCCCTAAATAGCTGATACTTGATAGCAAGGGGGCAAACGCAGCTTGCGTACTCTGCACATAGGGGGTATGTGTGGGACTTCTTGGCATATTTAAATGTAATTCTGGGAGTGAATTACAGTGTAATGCATGACATTGCCTGTTGCCAGCAGGTGGCGCTATGACTAACTGTATATTGGCATGTAGATGTCTTCAGGACATGACTCTTATCAAATATGTGAAGTTTGGGGCAGATCGGACATTGTATGCCTGACTTACAGCAACTTCCTGTGTCATGGTGAAACATCAGAATTTGTCAGGCCGCCACGGACACACCCTTCAGCAAAAACTCAAGATCTTCACAATTTAACTTCGCAAAGGCCTTTAGATTAGACTGACCAAATATGATGTTGATCTGAAATCTCTAGGAGAAGTTTGTTAAAACATCTGGAAATGGCAAAAACTGCAAAAATACTGCAGAGAAAATTTTAAATATCGTTTTTTGCAGGTACTGGGCTTTCACATGTGTCTACTAAATTTCATGCTTGTATGTGAAATGTAGCGCTAACGGCATTTAATAAAAATTTTGTAGGTGGTGCTATCAAGCTATTTTCATAAGTGTGAAACTCATTCTGTAATGACTCGGCTGCTCAAGTACCTTTTGTTCCTCCATCGTGTCGACATTCATTTTACATGGCGATCTACAGTGAATCTGCAGAAACTCCTTGACGATTTCATTTTTAGGGCCCTGGCACCGATTTGGAATTGCTCGGTCTATTCTTCTTCTACAAAATTAATCGCATTTTTGAGGGCCTAAACACGAAAACTCATGAAACTTTGCACACGTGTCAGAAGTGGTGAAAATGTACATCTGATATGTCTCAATGCCCATGAGGGCAAAGGGGTGTAAGCCCGCCCACAGGTCCAAGGACAGTAACCAGTGATGCGGGTGAAGGATTCTCTGCGTATTACTGTCTTTCCTTTTACGCAACACAACAAGATTAAATCAAATAAATTTCTTTATATGTATTACCTCGTTATTTCATCTGACTCCATTTATTGCAAAGGTTTCCAAAGATATTCAATAATTCATAAATATGAATGAACATTTGAACATTCTTTTACTTTATATTTTACTCGTTCATTAGGAATCTATGTCACTTAGAGGTCCTCATGCCGGCCTTAGCGCGGGTCTTACAATCACAAACTCGTCAGTTTTGGTCACTAAACAGAGGTAAATGACTATATTTTAGTCCCCAAAGATCTGTACACACTTGAATTAAAATGACATTAGCTCTAGTCAGAGTTCACGACCACTACTGTAAGGTCCATCCGTTAGCCCAAGAACGGAATCTAACAGCCTGGTCGAAGGACTTCTGCGTGTAAGCCTTTTCAGCACTTTTCAGCACTCCAATTCTTTGTAACTTTGTTACATTTGTAACTTAACAGCTGATCATAATTTTAGTTGTGATTTAATTTGGATTGTTGATTTTTCTTAGTATCTCTTAATTTCAAATATTTGTTCATCAAGGGACCCGATATCGCACAGGAACGGTTACCCGGTTTCCCATACGATCACAACCTAGCCAGTTCTGATATTAGTCAGAGGATTGCAGAGTGAATATTTTACCTTTAAGTGGTCACACCTGCTTACTCAACAAAAAGTGTAATTTTAGTAATAGTCACAAAAGCTGCAAGTTGCTAATACAGTAATAGTCAAAAATCAGATTATCCCGTATGCTGCGCTCCATGCTTCAGTCAGGGGTCCTCGGTTTGATCTATTCTGGCAAAAGAATTGCAGAAATAAAGGACTAAATAAATAAATGGTTTCAGAATAATACAAGGTAAATCAAGACAAAGGTTTATTTTAGCCAGGCAAAAACCAAATAAAGGAATTACAATTCCAATTACCAATAATCCATCATACACAACTGATCAGCATACAATATAAAACACCATTACAAAGTAATATGAAAATAGTTTCAAAGAGTCATTGTGTCTGGCACAATACATACAGTGTGCGTGAATGTCTCAAGGACACTTAACACAACACAACATGGGGGCCCTGGCTACAGAATGTTCCCAAATGGCAGCCCTGCTACCCTTCCTTAAATACCCAGACCAGAACAAAGGGTTGTAAATATGTGCTAATGTTACAATCAAATCACTTAGAGAATCAGATTTACAGAAACAGAGATTTAAAAATCACTAGTTTAGCTTTTGCACTCATCTTCTGTGCATTTGATATACAGGCTAAAACACACTCAATAAGGCAGGTCTGACCGAGAATTGTTTAATTAATTGATAGAAATGCCTGCACTCTGGATCTAACTCTTTTAGATATATTTTCATTGTCATTAGTCATATGTTGGAAACTAGGGGGCCTTCCCAGTTTGCAACAATGCTAATGATTGGACATTATAAAGATTTTGTCCATCAATTTACTGATCAATTGTCAATCAATTAATGTGTGTCGATAGCCATGCCGTGTTTTATGCACCTTACATGGAACACATACAGGAAGTTGACATGGCTGTAAGCCATAAACTTGTTCAACATAACTGAAAAGGAATTATACCAATAATTCCCATTGTCCTATATGTATGAAGATTCAAGATTCAAGAGTTTTATTTGTCACATACACAGTTATATACAGAATATATATATGTGAAATGAAATGTAAACAGATCCGCTCCATGGACAGTGCAAATTCACAGTTAAAAACACAAGCAGGAAATTATAATAGAAATAGAATAAAAAACGCTATATATATTATATAGAATTATAAATAAATCAAGTAATAAATAAATAAATAAAGTGGAATAAAATAAGTGAAATAAACTGTGCAGTGAGTAAACTGTAGACTTATAAATATGTGGTTAACAGAAATGTACAAAGTATAATGTGCAAACAGGTTTATAACAGGTTGTTACACAGTAACAACGAGGACAGAAAGTGCAGTGCAATGACAGTGTATCGATGGTCACGTGATGTTAAGTGACTGAGTTCAGGAGTCTGAGGAAGAAGCTCCTCCTGAGTCTCTCAGTTTTGGCCATTAGGCTTCGGAAGCACTTACCAGATGGCAGCAGCGTGAAATGAGGGTTTGCAGGGTGATTAGAGTCCTTGATCAATCAAAATGGCGCTTGAAATCGAAATGGCGCCGCTGTGTTTGGTCGCCGTTCAGGTTGCTCCGCGAAGACTGTGCTTTTATTTACTATTTTACTTTCTTTTACTCTCAGTTTTTACAAACTTATCATCTGCATTGATCTACTATGACAGCAAAACTCTTTTGGACATTGGCTACCTCTACACTGGACTGCTTCAGGACACTTTCACCGATCCCCTGTGGCCATCTGAGATTCTTCGCAACGCCGAGTTGAACAATGGACAGACGAGTCAACGGCGAAGAATCAAGAAACACAGTGGGAAACGCGCTGGTATCCGTAACAGACTGAGGAAAAGGGCATTCAGACCTCCTCTCCCGAGCATTCTTCTAGCAAATGTTCAATCCTTGGATAATAAGATGGACGATCTTAGAGCCAGGATAAGTTTTCAACGGGACATGAGAGACTGTAATATCTACTGTTTGTCCGAAACATGGCTCACGCCCGCGGTCCCAGACACAGCTGTGACGCCGTCGGAGAACTTCTCTGTTTTTCGGATGGACAGAACAGCCGAGGCCGGTAAATCCAAAGGCGGTGGAGTATGCTTCATGATCAACAAGAAATGGTGCGATCCCAGGAACATCACCATTCTCTCGCGGTCCTGCTCGCCTCATCTGGAACATTTAACAATCATCTGCCGCCCATTCTATCTGCCGAGGGAGTTTTCTGCGGTTGTCGCGACCGCCGTTTACATCCCACCGCAGGCAGACACAGCGCTGGCTTTATCTGGCCTTCATGATGTTGCCAGCGGCATCATAAACCAACATCCCGATGCGGCATTCATATTCTCGGGGGCGATTTTAACAAAGCTAACCTAAAGAAAGTCCTGCCAAACTTTCATCAGCACGTCTCCTGTCCTACACGAGGAGCAAACACACTGGATCATTGCTACTCTCCGTTTAAGAACGCCTATAAAGCGCGGTCATTTCCAGCGTTTGGCAAATCGGATCATGCCGCCATTTTCCTCACTCCCGAATACAAACAAAAGCTCCTCCAGGAACCCCCGGTGAGGCGGGAAGTTAAGCGCTGGTCCCCCGATTCAGAGACCGCGCTACAGGCAGCTCTTGATGACGTCGACTGGGACATGTTCCGAGCGAGTTCATTTGACGTCAGTGAGTTCACAGATGTGGCGCTTTGCTTCATCGACACGCTTACAGAGCAAGCCACGCAAACAATAACAATAACGTCCTTCTCAAATCAGAAACCGTGGGTGGACAATTCAATCCGCGACGGCAGTGAACGCACGCGCACTGCTGCTTATAACGCCGGTCTCCATTCAGGAATATGACTGAATACAGAACGTCCTGTTATGCTCTGCGCGCAGCAGTTAAAGCCGCAAAGCTCCGATATAAAGACCGAGTGGAGTCTCATTTCCAACTCAACGACTCGCGGCGCATGTGGCAAGGTCTGAGGTCCATCTGCTCTTTTGGATCTAAATCCTCTGCAGAGGCGACCGCTGATCCGTTGCTTGTGAACGAGTTAAACTCTTTCTACGCCGCTTTGACTGTAACCGTGGCAGCGCGACTCCGCCAAGTGGCGCGTCAGAGAAATTACTCAGAGCAGCAACAATCACGTGATCTCTGTCTCAGAGGATGAAGTTCGGAGAGCACTCAAGCGTGTGGACGCCAGGAAAGCTGCCGGGCCGGATGGTATTTCAGGTCGTGTTCTGCGGTCCTGTGCTGATCAGCTCGCCGGGTTGTTTACATCTATCTTTAATGAGTCCTCGCTACATCTGTGGTCCCCACCTCCTTCAAAAATCCACCATCATCCCTGTCCCTAAGAACAGTAAACCCTCTTGCCTAAATGACTATCGTCCAGTGGCTCTCACGTCTATAGTCATGAAGGTCTTTGAGAGACTCATTAAAAACACCATTTGCGCCTTTATTCCTGGCACTTTGGACCCTCTTCAGTTTGCCTATCGTCCCAATAGATCGACTGAAGATGCCATCTCTCATGTCCTCCACTCCTCCCTCACTCACATCGACAGCAAAAAAGTGGGAACTACATAAGACTGCTATTTATTGACTATAGCTCAGCCTTTAACAGCATAGTTCCCACCAAGCTAACCTCCAAACTCCTGGATCTCGGCCTGAATCCTTCTCTCTGCCACTGGATTGAGGACTTCCTCACTGGCAGGCCTCAGGTGGTGAGAATAGGCCAGTCCACCTCCTCCTCCATCACCCTGAGTGTGGGAGCTCCACAGGGCTGTGTCCTGAGCCCCTGCTCTACTCTCTCTACACGCATGACTGTTTGTCCACACACAGCTCCACCTCTATCATCAAATTTGCTGATGATACTGTTGTCCTGGGCCTCATTTCCAACAACAATGAGACGGCATACTTGGACGAGGTGGAGCATCTAACATCATGGTGCCAGGACAACTGTCTCTCTCTGAATGTTGGCAAGACCAAAGAAATGATTGTGGACTTCAGGAAGAGACAGCAACGGACATACTCCCCCTCATGATCAGCGGGTCACCAGTAGAGAGAGTGAGCAGCTTCAAGTACCTGGGAGTAAACATCTCCGAGGACCTGACCTGGACTGCTCACATTCAGACACAGGTGAAAAAAGCCAGGCAAAGACTGTACCACCTGCGCCAGCTGAGGAAATTCAGGGTTTCACCAGCTATCCTGAAAACTTTCTATTTAGGGCGATAGAAAGTGTTTAACTCAGTGCATCACAGCGTGGTATGGGAACAGCACCAGTCATGACCGCAAAGCCCTGCAAAGAGTCGCATGCGCTTATCCGAGCGTATCTCAGGGTCAGCTCTCCCGTCTCTGCAGGACGCCTACACCAAACGCTGCAAAGGTAGAGCTACCAAGATCATCAAGGACTCTAATCACCCTGCAAACCCTCATTTCACGCTGCTGCCATCTGGTAGCGCTTCCGAAACTGATGGCCAAAACTGAGAGACTCCAGGAGGAGCTTCTTCCCCAGGCCATCAGACTCCTGAACTTAACGTCACGTGACTTCACTTCAGGATAAACATCGATACACTGTCATTGCACTGCACTTTCTGTTCTCGTTGTTACTGTGTAACAACCTGTTATAAACCTGTTTGCACATTATACTCTTTATACATTTGTTAACCACATATTTATAAGTCTACAGTTTACTCACTGCACAGTCTACTTCAATTATTTTATTCCAATTTATCCTTATTTTTTACCTTTTTTCTCTTGACTTGATTATTTATAATTCTACAGATATAGACATATATATATATATATATATATATATATATATATATATATATATATATATATATATATATATATATATATATATATATATATATATATATATATATATTTTAAATCCTATTTCTATATAATTTCCTCCTTGTGTTTTTAACTGTGAATTTGCACTGTCCATGGAGCGGACCTGTTTACATTTCACTGCCGGTTGTATATTCTGTATATAACTGTGTATGTGACAAATAAAGTCTTGAATCTTGAATCTTGATGATTTTAGTAGCTCTACCTTTGCAGCGTTTGGTGTAGACGTCCTGCAGAGACGGGAGAGCTGACCCTGAGATACGCTCAGATAAGCGCACGACTCTTTGCAGGGCTTTGCAGCCATGACTGGTGCGGTTCCCATACCACTCTGTGATGCACTTAGTTAGTGAGTTAATACACTTTCTATCGCCCCTAAATAGAAAGTTTTCAGGATAGCTAGGGAAACCCTGAATTTCCTCAGCTGGCGCAGGTGGTACAGTCTTTGCCTGGCTTTTTTCACCTGTGTCTGAATGTGTGCAATCCAGGTCAGGTCCTCTGAGATGTTTACACCCAGGTACTTGAAGCTGCTCACTCTCTACTGGTGACCCGCTGTTCATGAGAGGGGAGTATGTCCGTTGCTGTCTCTTCCTGAAGTCCACAATCAGTTCTTTGGTCTTGCCAACATACAGAGAGAGACAGTTGTTCTGGCACCATGATGTTAGTTGCTCCACCTCGTCCAAGTATGCCGTCTCATTGTTGTTGGAAATGAGACCCAGGACAACAGTATCATCAGCAAATTTGATGATAGAGGTGGAGCTGTGTGTGGACAAACAGTCATGTGTGTAGAGAGAGTAGAGCAGGGGACACAGCCCTGTGGAGCTCCCACACTCAGGGTGACGGAGGTGGAGGTGGACTGGCCTACTCTCACCACCTGAGGCCTGCCAGTGAGGAAGTCTTCAATCCAGTGGCAGAGAGAAGAATTCAGGCCAAGATCCAGGAGTTTGGAGGTTAGCTTAATGGGAACTATGGTGTTAAAGGCTGAGCTATAGTCAATAAATAGCAGCCTTACGTAGTTCCCACTTTTGCTGTCGATGTGAGTGAAGGAGGAGTGGAGGACATGAGAGATGGCATCTTCAGTCGATCTATTGGGACGATAGGCAAACTGAAGAGGGTCCAAAGTGTCAGGAATGAAGGAGCAAATGGTGTTTTTAATGAGTCTCTCAAAGACCTTCATGACTATAGACGTGAGAGCCACTGGACGATAGAGGGTTTACTGTTCTTAGGGACAAGGATGATAGTGGATTTTTTAAAGGAGGTGGGGACAGATGTAGCGAGGGACTCATTAAAGGTGAATGTAAACAACCCGGCGAGCTGATCAGCACAGCGCACAACACGACCTGAAATGCATCCGGCCCAGCAGCTTTCTTGATGTCCACACGCTTGAGTGCCCTCCGAACTTCATCCTCCGATACAGAGATCGCGTGGTTGTTGTTGCTCTGAGTAATTCCCTCTGACGCATCACTTGGCGGAGTCACGCTGCCGCGATTACAATCAAAGTGAGTGTAGAAAGAGTTTAACTCGTTCACAAGCAATGGATCAGCTCTCACCTCTGCAGAGGATTTAGATCCAAAAGCACAGATGGTCTTCAGTCCCTGCCACATGCGCCGGGAGTCGTTGAGTTGGAAATGAGACTCTACTCGATCCTTATAACGGAGCTTTGTGGCTTTAACTGCGCATCGGAGAGCATAGCAGGATGATTTGTAGTCATTCATATTCCCTGTTAGGAGACCGGCGTTGTATGCGGCAGTGCATGTGTTCACTGCAGCGTGGATTGAATTGTCCACCCACGGTTTCTGATTTGAGAAGAACGTTATTGTTATTGTTTGTGTGGCTTGCTCTGTAAGCGTGTTGATGAAGCAAAGCGCCACATCCGTGAACTCGCTGACGTCAAATGAACTCGCCCGGAACATGTCCCAGTCGACGTCATCAAGAGCTGCCTGTAGCGCGGTCTCCGGATGGGGTGACCAACGTTTAACTTCCCGCCTCACCGGGGGTTCCTGAACGAGCCTTTGTTTGTATTCAGGTGTGAGGAAAATGGCGGCAGGATCCGATTTGCCAAAAGCTGGTAGGGAACAAGCTTTATAGGCGTTCTTAAACAAAAAGTAGCAATGATCCAGTGTGTTTGCTCCTAGTGTAGGACAGGAGATGTGCTGGTGAAAGTTTGGCAAGATTTTCTTTAGGTTTGCTTTGTTAAAATCGCCCGCGACGATGAAAGCAGCATCGGGTGTTTGTATATGAAGCCGCTGGTAATATCATGATGGCCAGATAAAGCCAGCCCTGTGTCTGCCTGTGGTGGAATGTAAACGGCAGTGGCGATGACCAAGGAAAACTCCCTCGGGAGATAGAATGGGTGGCAAATGATTGTTAAATGTTCCAGATGAGGCGAGCAGGATCGCGAAAGAATGGAGATGTTCCTAGAATCGCACCATTTCTTGTTGATCATGAAACACACTCCACCGCCTTTAGATTTACCGGCCTCGGTGTTCTGTCCATCCGAAAAACAGAGAAGTTCTCAGACGACGTCACAGCTGTGTCCGGGACCGTAGGCGTGAGCAATAATTCAGACAAACAATAGATGTTACAGTCTCTCATGTCCCGTTGAAAACTTATCCTGGCTCTAAGATCGTCCATCTTATTCTCCAAGGTTTGGACATTTGCGAGCAGAATGCTCGGGAGAGGTGGGCTGAATACCCCTTTTCTCAGTCTGTTGCAAATCCCAGCACGTTTCCTGTGGTGTTTCTTGATTCTTCGCCTTCGACTTGACTGGCCATTGTTCAACTCGCCTTTCCGACGAATCTCAGATGGCCACAGAGGATTGGTGAAAGTGTCCTGAAACAGTCCAGTATAGCGTTAACCAATGTCCAAAAGTGTTTTGCTGTCATAGCAGATCAATGCAGATGATAAATTTGTAAAAATTGAGAGCAAAAGAGAACAAAATACTAAATAAAAGCACAGTCTTCGCAGAGCAACCTGAACGGCGACTGAACACGGCGGCACCATCTTGTTGTGAGAAGGTGAATAATGTATGATAGATTTGCATTATATTAATGATTTTGGCCTGGATAGTCCTATGATCTATTCCAGGTAGAGAGGTTGTGTGGTTTTAGAGTTAAAGATGTGTGTTGTGTATGTTGTGTATAGGAGATGGGTGGTGTCTATCCTACCATAATCTGTGTTGTATAATTTAGTTCCAGTTTTTACACTGGGAATCCATGTAGCTATGTGTGCTGTGGGGTGTGAATGGCCTCATGAAGTATCTTCACTTCCATCTCCTATGTTAAGTTGTGTGTGTGTCCTGGCTGATGCAGGCCAACCCAGACCCTTGTGGAGTCTGGGTCTGAAGAGTGGCAGCCATCAGCCTGAAAGGAAAACAAACACAGAGAGAGAAACACAGTCTAATATTGGAACTTTACACAAATTTCACTAAGATAGATGGTGCTATCTTATTTTTTCTTTAATGGTCTTAGCCAGACAGTTGTTGCAGATGGCTTTAACCTGTTAAGGTTTTATGCCATTATGAGAGAATTTGTTTTAGTTTACAAAGACATGGATCATCATCATGATCATGTTTCTGTAAAGAAAAAGGTAAAATAAACTGATTTATAATGGTCAGATCTGACTGCTGGTGTGTAAATGCAGTCGGACCCGTTGCACCTTAAGCTGTTGTTGCAGTTGCGTTTACTCAATCTGCTGTATTGTGATCATTATCACACCCAGGTCCCCTGGGGGATCTCTTTGAATGATGCTGTTTATACAAGCCATATCTGGGTTTAGAGCAACAGGTTCTTTGGTATTTATGGTGTCTTTCAAACTCTTGACCATTTGTAAACCCTGCAGAGGTAATGCCTGAGGTTAACATAGCACACAGCTTTCATTACATTTCCAGTAAATAACTTCCCCGATCAGATCCCATCCCATCTAATGCTCCCAGAGAGGAGTTAGCTAAAACTTGGACCCCTTTGTTTGTGGTTGTATTACAATGGAAAGCTTGCACCTCCTCTTTCTCCCTGGGTTTAAGATTGGTATGTAAATGATTAGGTCTTGAATGAATTCAGCCTATTCAAGTTACAGCAATCAGGTTAATCATTTAACTGGGCATTGTAATTTTTCTCATTAAAGATTCTTGCACAAATAGAAGGTAAAGAAGTTTTTTCTCTTTAGGTTTTTCACTTCAGTTTTCTTTCTTAACCTTTCTTTCTTTAACCATCTATGTTCTCCTTCCCATCATTTCAACACTTAATAGTGCTCTTGCCGTCTTGTTCCCTACCTGCACATCCCATCTTTCTACCTTCTGATCCTTCTACTCCTTCAACATTCTTTCAACTTCTAAATAATGCTGAATCATCATATAATAATCATAATATAAATCATATTATATTAAAATTAAAAATTAAAAATATTTTATTTGCTGGTCTCAAGAGTGTCTCTGCTGAGTCATTTGTCCAGAATCATTTGTTATAATCTCACTGATCTTTCAGATTGGCCCTGCAGCTCCTGCTGTGCAGGCATGATCATTGTGTGACACAGCAACAAGACCAAACTGGAAACCAGTTATCAACTTAGTTGCTGTGGATGTTCAATAAACTGCAAACACTGAGAACACGGGTCAAATCATTGCACAATTTAAAGATTTTTGTGACTACACAATATAAAATTGGGCACAGTTATCAGTTGCATTCTTTGGAGAATCTATTTGCATATGAAAAGAAAGGTTTGACAAACACGTGTCTGATGGAGAAAGAAAAAGTTGATCTTTGTTCTGTTAATTTTCTCAGTCCCTTTTGAGACACTAATGAAGACACAAAAGTGCAGCGATTCCAATGTCTGAAATAAGACCATAGTAAAACACTATATTTCACAAGACATTTATAATTCTGACATCAAATTTCCTTTCTTGCTGCATAGGCAAACAAGGAGAATTTTAAAGCAAGGGATATCAGTTCTACTCTACGCTGTTGCTTTCATGTGCCTGATAAGCAATTTGGTTGTCTAATTCTCAAGCCTTGATCGGATTTATATAGTATTCAATATATTTCTAAAAGGCAAATAAGAATGGACTTACCATAACAGCTGAAGAAAGAGAAGGAAATCAAACCTCTTGCTTGTTGCAATCCCAATACTTCGCTGAAAAGACACTCGCATCCTGGAGATCACGTCGGGGTCACCACTTTGTAAGGTCCATCCGTTAGCCCAAGAACAGAATCTAACGGCCTGGTCGAAGGACTTCAGCATGTATGCCTTTTCATCACTTCTGTTAAATTCACTTAATTTATTGTTATCAAATTTTAAATCTGACTCCATTTTTCATTTTGATCTGACTCAATTCTTTGTAACTTTGTTACATTTATAACTTAACAGCTGATCATAATTTTAGTTGTGATTTAATTTGGATCGTTGATTTTTCTTAGTATCTCTTAATTTCAAATATTCATTTATATAGGGACCCGATATCCCAATATCAAGGGACCCGACATCGCACAGAGACGTAATGCTCACAAAATTACATTAGCTCACGACGCAACCTAGCCAGTTCTGATATTATTCAGAGGATTGCAGATTGAATATTTTACCTTTAAGTGGTCGCACCTGCTTACTCAACAAAAAGTGTAATTTGATTAATAGACACAAAAAGCTGCAACTTGCTAATACAGTAATAGTCAGAAATCAAATCAAATCAAATCACCTTTATTTATATAGCGCTTTTAACAAGTCCAATTGTTTCAAAGCAGCTTCACATTGTTAAAAGTAAAATAATGCAACAGAATTTGTACAGCCGTTCTGGTGAAACGGTGATGTTATCCAGCTAATTTCAAGTATCATATAGTGTCAATGCGGGCAAATCGGTAATATAGAAGAAATGTAGGTGTCCCCAACTCCGAAATCAGATTATCCCGTATGCTGCGCTCCATGCTTCAGTCAGGGGTCCTCGGTTTGATCTATTCTGACAAAAGAATTGCGGAAATAAAGGACTAAATAAATAAATGGTTTCAGAATAATACAAGGTAAATCAAGACAAAGGTTTATTTTAGCCAGGCAAAAACCAAATAAAGGAATTACAATTCCAATTACCAAGAATCCATCATACACAACTGATCAGCATACAATATAAAACACCATTACAAAGTAATATGAAAATAGTTTCAAAGAGTCATATCTGGCACAATACATACAGTGTGTGTGTGAGTGCCTCTTAGGACAATGATGCAACACTGCATGGCTACAGAATGTTCACAAATGGCAGCCCTGCTACCCTTCCTTAAATACCCAGACCAGAACAAAGGGCTGTAAATATTTGCAACACAAACACCTAGTTTGGGGGAGAGGAACAGATATCTTTGAAGATACCACTCAAAAAGGAGAACACAGTTCTCATATGTTTCAATCTTTCTGACCCTACCAGTGACTACAGTGAAGTTGAGACCATTGTACCAATCACACCGTGACCTTTAAAAAGACACCAGACATGAAAGGGATAAAACAATAGATTCACAAGATACATCATCTGTAGTATATCTGCATTCTGGTACTTGAATCGGGGGAAGGGGGAAAGGGAGGTAGAGAGGGGGAGAGGGGGAGAAGGTTTTGGTCAGGGCAGTTTCCTACAGTTTCTCTGTGAGATCTTCTCTCCCGATTGAGTTTTACTGTTTTAATGCAGGGCGTTGGATCTCAGCTTTTGTCTTAGCAGTAAAATCGCTCCTTACACTACTATATAGTTGACCAACTTTACTCTTCTGATAGTAGTTTTGGCTTAGTCATGTCATGGGTTATCCATGTACACTTAGCTAGAGCAAAATTATCTTAAACAGAGGTAAGGCTCACCCTATTTAGGTTGGTCAACCAAGATTACTGTTGTCCTAAACGGAAATTACCTTTTAGCCTTTACGGTCTAAGTACACTTGAATTAGTGCCAAGAGTTAGTCGGAAATCCAAAGTCTCAGTTAGTGTGCCCTTATGCTCCACTCAACTAGAATTTGGTCCGATACTTAAGCTGATGGAGATTTGTGGTAACACAATCTTCACTTCATTTACTTGAGAAAATAATGTCAGAGTAAGTCCGAATGAATTCAAACGTAACAGTTTATTAACCAGGTAATCAAAATCATAATTCAAAGTCCAACTCAATGAATAAAAACATCAATCAATGGTGTACAAAATCCACAATTCAGAGATCAAAGAGTTAGAAATATTTACCTGGTAGTAAAAAAAGTACACTCAGCAACCGTGCGGGAAAACTGTTTACAGAACTTCCCTGAGCTCTGTGTCACCTTTCCTTAAATACCCAGATAATTCAATAGGTACACCAAATGGTGGATACTGTGATTATGATTAGATTTTGGCCCCTTATTCAGGGGGTCACAAATGGGCAATCAGAATTTGTGTTTGAAAGGGTTCACTTATTTACATACAGGAGGCATCCTGAATTATAGATCTGTGGGAGGTCACCTTTTTAATGTCATACAATATTTTCTCAACTTATAGAACTTCTTGGAGGCTTGTATTATGGATGGGAGAATGAGATCATTTTACCAGATGCACTGACACGTTTCAAATGATACTAGGTTACACATTTAACGTTGCATAGGTTTTGAATGAGTTTTCAGTGTGGGGGAGAATGGCAATACAGTGGGTGATGGGCAGAGTGTGAGTGTGAGGTGTGTGTGTCTCAGTATGGTGTGTCTCAGGTGGGGATGTTATGTATTGAGGAGAGTGCTCAAATGTTAATCCTTAGGAAAGTCCTTTGTTCCCAGGAAGTCACAGTTTCTCGGCCCAGACGCTCTGGCAACTTCCTTACAGGGGCATATATATAAACTTACAAATGCAAATTATAAAGTCAAATTCTGAGGAAAAAAAGTGACTTTTTTCCCCTCAGAATTGCAAGTTGTTTTTTTTTTACATTTTGGACACTCCACACTGAGCAAAGCAGATAATTCAGACATCTCCATGTAATCAGTCAGTGGCAGGGCCCACTGTGATGGTGCTTGACACCCTAGATAAGATTATGGTTAGGGATGGGCGTGCTGATCCCTGTAAGTCAGAGAAACATTTAATAGACCTGTTGGCAGTATACAGTGTATAGAGTTGGCATCTTCCAGCATCTCTCAAAAAATCTCACAAAAGTTTTAAAACTTACAGGAATCTGAGGAGAATACATTGTTTTCTCTGAATAAAGACGGCTTAAAAAAGTGTCATGAGTCAAAGTGTCATAGAATACACGGCACTAATGAAATCATGATTAAAAGACTTTTAAACAACCCACTGTGTGATCAGTGATACAATTCTGTTTTCCTTTTGATATTGTGGTAACAAGTTTGACATTTTACAAAATAGCTCTTGGTGTAAGAACTTTTAGATTAAAATATTTTCTCAGATAGTGCTTCAGATCTTATCAATGATGGAAAGTGATATTTTCCTGTATCTTCCATAGTTGTGGGAGAGAATTCCACTAATTTAAAGGTAAAGTGTGGTAATGCGTTACAGAATTGACGCAAGATTTATGGACACACATTTTTATAAGATAATAATAACAATTTAATGTAGAATTAGGAAAATAATTATTTGGGGCTTTTATAACTAAAATATAAATGAAATATTACCAAAAGAAACGTAAAATAAAATATATTGATTACACAATAATACATGATGGAAAAAATACACAGACAACAAGAAATCATGATTTTCAGATATAAGACACTTTTTACAGAAAAATGTTATATAGTGATCCATGACAATGAGTAACAAATTATTAAAATAATTAAAAATATAACCATTTGAAAAATAAATAATGACTTTGGAGACCTGGAATAGAATCACCATATGCAGGCCTGTTGTAGCTCTGGCTATATCAGAGATAAAGTGAGGTGAAGTAAACGCCCAACATGATTCTGATATCTTGACTTCGAAGGAATTTACATGCTCAAGTTTCTAGTAAATTACACGTGTCTTGTATGTGTTTTTATACATTTATGCCAATACATTTCTCCACCCCTGATGATGCAATTTAGTTTCAGAGCCCGCCCTATAAAAGGGCATCTTCTGCCCTGTCAGAGAGAAAACCGCTGCTGTGTTGCTGGTGAAGTCTCGGGATTTACAAGACTATACAAGAATAGTGAGTGTACAATTTAAAGCTTTATGTAGCTAATGTCTTTTTTCAGCAATATTGGGGCAGTTAACCGGCTTTCTGTCATTATAATTGGAATGTGACAGCAGTAGCTTGAATGAATCCATGCAGCCTTTTACCAATTAAATAACATAACGATGAAAATAAAATGCACAATCAGTATGAGGATGAAAAATATTGTGGGGATATTATTTTTTAATAATAGGGATCCTGGTTTGAATAGAAGAAAAATTGTTTTTGAAGAAAGTGAAAAAAGTTTTTAGGAGAAAGGAAAGAAGAAGAAAAACATTTTTGGAAGAAAAAAATAGTGAGATGGAAAACAAAATCAGGACTTTCAGGAAGGATCTAAGACACTAGCTTAACTTCTCCTTTATTTACTTTTGGCCATTAGTCTAGGTTTGGTATTCACTTGTACTTGATATGACGTTAACTCTTATTTGAATTTATTTTTTAAATCATATTAACATTTTTAGATACACATTAATTTCTGTGGCATTCAGGACCCCTGCTGAAAGTAATATTAACTCTATTGTTTTATAGATGAGTGCATCCGAACTCCAGGAAAGGTAATCCTGCTCAGATTCCTACAATGATTGAATCTTGGCACTTCACTACATTTTACTGCTGCATTACTCACACGATTAAAGTCTATAACAAAATGAATCATTCTGAAAATAACTGTTCAAAATGAACATTAGACTACATGATATTCAAATCAAGAATTTATGAAATCCAAATATATTATATGTCTGTCGCTGCAACAGTGAGGTGACAATCGGACACTCTCTGAATAAGAACGAGGAGGAGTTTAGAGCCAGAAGGAGACACACTGTTCAACAATGCCTGCAGAGCCATGAGATACACTGCAGTGAGGTAAAACATCTTATGCTTCATATCTGCTGGGCTATACCTTCTTGAAATAACTCACAAAATGGTTTTGTAGCTGCTGAAGATCAAATGTTTTCAAAATCAAACCGTGTGTTTCAGAATGAGGTGCCACACATTGCATTACTGGGTTCTGGAGGAGGACAAAGAGCCATGGTGGGTTTGCTGGGATCCCTGGTTCAGCTCCAGAAAGTGGGACTTCTGGACTCTGTCCTTTATCTGAGCGGAGTCTCTGGATCCACCTGGTACGAACCCTGACAAAGAAAAACACACACGCACACACACACACACACACACACACACACACACACACACACACACACACACACACACACACACACACAGACACACAGACAGACACAGATGGGTTGAATGTCAAAAATGAGAGCACTATCTTCCTCTGAAGGTGCATGGCCTCCCTATATCAGGAGCCAGACTGGTCCACCAAATTAGAGGCTGTGAAAGACAAGATCGTCCAGAGACTCAGCGGTCCTGGAGTCAGCTGGTCAGATGCCTCTGCCAAACTGAAGAAATATTACTATGAGAAAGACCTCTTCAGCTTGACTGACGTCTGGGCAGTGATGGTCGTCACGACATGTGTAAAAGAGGTATGTATTCATAACACAGCCTCCATGACTTACATGATTTATGAGGCGGTCACATTCAGGTTTAACAAGTACTACTTGTTGAATATTAGCAATTATAGTAACAATATTGTAACATTGTTCAGATTACAAAGTACCAGTAATACAAATCTACCTGCCATCTTCTGGTATAGGAAACATACATGAAAAAAATGGAAATATGGGATTTATAATCTAATTTTAACTTGGAAATAAACCGCGATTTAAATAAATATGTAAAATATAGTGCTGTCAAATCAATTCATCACGATTAATCACATCCGAATTAAAGGTTTGTGTTTTAATAATACAAACCTGATTCCAAAGAAGTTGGGACACTGTACAAATTGTGAATAAAAAAGGAATGCAATCATTTAAAAATCTCATAAACTTATATTTTATTCACAGTGAGAATGTTGAAATGTCATGCCAAATATTGGCTCATTTTGGATTTCATGAGAGCTACACATTCCAAAAAAGTTGGGACAGGTAGCAATAAGAGGCCGGAAAAGTTAAATGTACATATAAGGAACAGCTGGAGGACCAATCTGCGACTTATTAGGTCAATTGGCAACAAAGAGCCTCTCAGAGTGGCAGTGTCTCTCAGAAGTCAAGAATACGGCCAAAAATACTGGAGCAATATCAGAAAGGAGTTTCTCAGAGAAACATTGCAGAGAGTTTGAAGTTATCATCATCTACACTGCATAATATCATCCAAAGATTCAGAGAATCTGGAACAATCTCTGTGCGTAAGGGTCAAGGCCGGAAAACCATACTGGATGCCCGTGATCTTCGGCCCTTAGACGGCACTGCATCACATACAGGAATGCTACTGTAATGGAAATCACAACATGGGCTCAGGAATACTTCTAGAAAACATTGTCGGTGAACACAATCCACCGTGCCATTCGCCGTTGCCGGCTAAAACTCTATAGGTCAAAAAAGAAGCCATATCTAAACATGATCCAGAAGCGCAGGCGTTTTCTCTGGGCCAAGGCTCATTTAAAATGGACTGTGGCAAAGTGGAAAACTGTTCTGTGGTCAGACCAATCAAACTTTGAAGTTCTTTTTGGAAAACTGGGACACCATGTCATCCGGACTAAAGAGGACAAGGACAACCCAAGTTGTCTCAGCGCTCAGTTCAGAAGCCTGCATCTCTGATGGGATGGGGTTCATGAGTGCGTGTGGCATGGGCAGCTTACACATCTGGAAAGGCACCATCAATGCTGAAAGGGATATCCAAGTTCTAGAACAACATATGCTCCCATCCAGACGTCGTCTCTTTCAGGGAAGACCTTGCCTTTTCCAACATGACAATATCAGACCACATACTGCATCAATTACAACATCATGGCTGCGTAGAAGAAGTATCCGGGCACTGAAATGGCCAGCCTGCAGTCCAGATCTTTCACCCATAGAAAACATTTGGCGCATCATAAAGAGGAAGATGCCACAAAGAAGACCTGAGACAGTTGAGCAACTAGAAGCCTGTATTAGACAAGAATGGGACAACATTCCTATTCCTAAACTTGAGCAGCTTGTCTCCTCAGTCCCCAGACGTTTGCAGACTGTTAGAAAAAGAAGAGGGGATGCCACACAGTGGGAAACATGGCCTTGTCCCAACTTTTTGAGATGTGTTGATGCCATGAAATTTAAAATCAACTTATTTTTCTCTTAAAATTATACAATTTCTCATTTAAACATTTGATATGTCATCTATGTTGAAATTTGAAACATCCACATCATTGCATTCTGTTTTTATTCACAATTTGTACAGTGTCCCAACTTCAACATCAGGTTTGTGTGTGTATGTGTGTATATATATATATATATATATATATATATATATATATATATATATATATATATATATATATATATATATATATATATATATATATATGATGCTTATATATATATATATATATATATATATATATATATATATATATATATATATATATATATATATTATATATATATAATATAAATTATATACACCAATCAGACATAACATTCATGACATTATGAAATATTCCTAATATTTAATATAACTATAACACATTTTTCTTAAATATATACATGCATATGTGGGTGTATTTAAATATACATAATATATGTATACACAGTACATGCACGTATATTATGTAAACACAATTATTTTGGATGTGATTAGTCGCAATGAATCGATTTGACAGCACTAAAAATAACATAAGTAATGTAATATTATACACTTCTAGGTCGCTAATCAAATAAGTAAGTGAACTGTAAAAGCACAACTTTTAACTAACAACCTAGAGACAAAATTGAAATTAAAATGCGAAGAAAAGAAATATTGGAAAGCTCAAAAATAACTCACTGAGTGAAACAATCGCTTTCTTTTTCTTATTAGCGCACCTGAGAATAAAATGGTGGTGAAATGTACTCAATATGTTCTCAGTAAAATGCTCTTAGTATCATTTTTGTTCTGGCAGAACTCCCAATACCCTGTTATGAACTCAAGTTATGACTGTCATTCAGGAACATATGGACATTTTAATTTCTCTTCAGAGGGTTCCACCAGTGTGGCAATGAGAATTTTTTTTTTTTTTTTTTTTTTTTTATGAAAGCTTACTTTAAATACTTTTCTTAGTAGAGATGACTTGTCAAGTAAGTTTTATCACTTGAACTTGCTTGTGATTGTAGAAATTGTTCTAATTGTCCCTGGTCTCCTCTACAATAATGTTCTTTATAGATCGATGAACACACACTCACACAGCAGTGGGACCAGCAGAGTAAAGACCCGTTTCCCATATACGCAATGATCGACAAGCAAAGCAAACAGGGAAATGAAGCAGGTCAGTGTGTTTGTGTGAAAGAAAGAGACAGAGTTAATGTGCTGGTGTCAGCTGTTATATGGACGTGTTTCTGTCTGCAGACCCCTGGTTCGAGATCATACCACATGAAGCAAGTTATTCCCTCACTGGAGCGTCTGTAGAAGTCTCCAAATTTGGCAGTCAGTTTAAAAAAGGCTTTATGAAGAAGAAGCAGCCTGAAATTGACATGCTCTACCTGCAAGGTAACAAACTAACAGATCAATAGTTTCTGTGATGTATTGAGCCAGTGATCAGATCTGTGGTAGCTGCTTATTTCCAAGTCAAAACAATAACATTATGACTGTTCAAAAATCATTTAGACATTAGACATCACTTTCAACAGCACATTGAGTGTTTAGAGAGGAGTTTATCATGTCCAGTATAGTATTATAGTGTGTGTGTGTGTGTGTATATATGTGTATATATATATATATATATATATATATATATATATATATATATATATATATATATATATATATATATATACATATATACATATATACATACATACATACATACATACATACATACATACATACATACATACACACACACACACACACACACACACACACACACACACACACACACACACACACACACACACACACACACACACACACACGAAAACATTTGCTAATTTAGTAATTGCACAAAATTGAACTGATCTCAAAACAGGACTGTATTGCCCCACTAATAGAGAAAACTATAACATCCTACCTAGGGCAAGCAGCCACCTATGGTAAACTTATAGCTGCTATCATCTGATTTTTGTAGAGTATTTAAAATACATGTAATACCTTTTAATGATTAAAAAAATAATAATAATAAATAAATAAAAATTAAAAAAAATTCATTCATGTAAAATAAATCTAATATTTCATATTTGCATAAAGGCACACCTTAAGAAAAATGTGCTTTTCATTTACCCCGTAGTGTATGATTGCAGAAAAAAAAATATGTTCCCTTTCAGTCAGTACACTATGAGTCAGTACTGTTGAAATGGGGGTTTTGCTTAGAAGCCTCTACAAAACGAGCCAATGTGTCTGCGGAATTTGCATAAGGCAACCCCGCTCCACTGTGTGGGTATAAAGTATATGGGTATATATATATTATGTTTCTGCTTCAGAGCCGAGTGTTACTTGCCTTCTGAGCTTCCTCTCTCCAGAGTGTTGGTGTTACAGCGAGTTCCAGCGAGTTCCGCATTTCCTGTCTGATCTGTGCAGTGATCTAGCACAGTGTGTGTGTTCTCCCTGGGAGCTTCGGCATTTATGCAGAGCTTTCTCCTCTCTAAAAGAGCTGCATGTGGCACGTCTTTTTCAAAACGTTTCACCTGTGCATTGTTTCTGGGTGCGGTCTGCTGATTAGTCAGTCTGACGGGCATGAGCGCTGTTTGGCATGCTTGGGCCTTGTGCATGCTGAGTGCGCGTTCATAGATGAGTCATTTTCCCACTGCGGGAACATGGCCATCGCGATGTTGCGATCGAGGCTCCATGAACTACGTTCAGGAGAGAGAGTCCCCTCTACCACACCCCAATCTACTTTCTCCACAAGAGACAGTACTTTGGCTGGTGGTCAGGGTGATCTGAGGGCTTTAATGTGGGCCAACCTGACGAATATACCTCGGACTACAACCCCCTCTAGCACACTGCAACCCGTGGTGTTGCCGGGAGAAGGTGCTAGTGTTTCCCGTCGTGGGCCTGGGCTGGTGTTTCCTGTCCTCTCATTCGGGGCGCCGGCGGATGATGTAATGCCGATCGCCGCATCACAAGGTGGGCTGGATTCCTCTGGAGATGAAGATTTGGCTGTGCTGCTCCAGCATTGTCTGAGTTTGATCCGGAGCTCACAGCCATGCTTTCCCGGGCAGCTGCAAGCATCAGGCTTGAGTGGAACTTTCCACCATGTCCTGAGTGCTCAAAGCTGGATGATTGGTATCTGGGGATGGCCTGTTCTGAAAGCACCCGCCAACCTTCAGTGCCTTTCTTCCCAGAAGTGCATGAGGAGGTGTTGAAGTCATGGGAGTCTCCATTGGCTTTTCGCAACCTCTCGGCAACCTCTGCTGCCTTTATTGCTCTCGATAGTGGTGCGGTGCAAGGGTACACTGGGGTTCCCCCTGTGGGGCATTTTGTTGTGATGCAACTGTGTCCGCAGAGCGCTTCAACAGCGTGCGGGGACCCAAAGCACCCATCCAAGGCTTGTGGGTTTACATCTACCTTGGTAGCGGAGACCTACAGAGCCGCGGGCAAGGCCACGTCCACCTTGCATGCTATGGCCATCCTTCTAGTCTATCAGGTGAAGGTGCTCAGGAGCATGCACAAGGGCAGTACTGACCCCACACTCGTGCGCGAGTTGCGTGCGGCTACCGATCTTGTCCTACGGGCGATGAAGGTTACTGCACGCTCTCTCGGTCAGGTGATGTCCACTGCTGTGGTCCAGGAACGCCATCTATGGCTCAGTCTGGCAGATTTGCAGGAGGCTGAGCGAACACGTTTCCTCAACTTCTCTATCTCCCAGACTGGGAATATTCGGTTCTCGGCTGCACAAAAGCAGGCTGAGGCGGTTAAACACATTCTGCCCCGGTGGCCTGCTGCTGCCTCCACCCAGCCGCCGGAACAGACGCCTCAGCCTGCTCCCTGCCAGGGCTGCCCTCCTGTGGCTCCCGTCCTGTTTTTAAATAGAGTTTCCAAACTGTTCAGCTGGATCGCCCACAGGTTCAGCTTTGCGATTTAGTTCGCATGATTTCCTCCCCAGTTTAAACGGAGAGTCCACTATCCCATAGCAGGTGGCAACACCCCTGTCATGCATGCGGAGGTCGACACCCTACTGGCGAGGGGTGCGGTCGAGATCGTCCCTCCAGCCGAGGTGGAGTCCGGCTTCCACAGCCCTGACTTCATGGTACCTAGTAGAAACGATGGGTCACAACCATTCCTGGACCTGTGTATCTTGAGCTGAACCCTTCCTAGGCTTCCATTTCAAGATGTTCACAGCGTAGCGCATTTTTGAATGCGTATGTGTACTGGATTGGTCTGCAGTGCTGACCTGAAGGACGCATACTCCATCCTTCCCTGACCCAGACCGTCTCTCAGGTCTGCCTTCGGGGGGCAGGAATACCAGTACACAGTTCTCCCATTCAGGTAGCCCTGTCACCTCGCAGCTTCACTGAAGTCATTGAGGCAGCCCTTGTACCACACAAGGTTTTCTCGATGACTGGCTAACTAGCTCACTCTTGAGACCGGGTTTTGTGAACACAGGGACCTTGTGAAAAGAGTTTGCTTTTCCCTCAAGTGACCTGAAGGCCCAACGGGTGAGGTGCCGGAGTGCTCCACGGACTGGATGCATGCGCATATTTACTCAGGTGAGTTTCTCAGTAAGCCCTGAGTTCCTCCAGCACTGTTGATACCGACACCTGAGTGCATGCCCGCTTGGTCAGCCCTCGTGTTAGGCTAGGTGCTTCCATGTGCATGGTTCCCACTCTGGGCAACCCCCACATGTGTATTCCACGGTAAGTCTCTTCGAGCACGTGTCTTCCCTTGGCAAGACACCTTGCCACCCCTGGGGTTGAAATGTTCCACCTGCGGCTGGATACCCCAGAGTGTTCCATATGTTAGCTCCTACGAGGGCCATATGTGTGTTCTTAAGTTCTCCCTGCGGGTAGGCATTGTTTTGCATTTCTCCACATGGGATATGCTTCCCAGTGCACCTTGGTAAGCTGAGCCCCTCATTTGTGACAAGATTGAATTAGGACCCCTATTTCGTCAGTACTGACATAACGTCTCTGTTCCCCTCCTTCAGGGAATGAGGGTTACATACGTAACCGAGACATTTGTATTGAACAGATTTTGTGTGAAAAGAAATAATAAAAGTAATTTATTTTGTTTAAAAATCTTATAAATGTATGGGGTGGCAAGGGGGGCCTTTTACCCCACAGGGTAAAACCAGTTTTTTTTTATATAATATTTTATTATATGATATGATTAATATCATATTTTTAATATGATGGTTTCATTATAAATATGGTGATTATTTCTAAGGTGGACACCCAACTTAATATATGATATTTACAATCTAAATCTAACCATGTCATGTCAACAAATGGAAAAGTCAACTAACTGTTTATGATCATGTTAAATATGGCGCCTTTCACCCTGACAGCAGGGCCTTTTAGGCCAAATACCACACTATTACATATTCTTCCGTTATTGATAAACTGTTGCTTTAATTACCTTGAACAAAATTGAAAATCATTAACAAGACCTTTGTCTCAAAATATATTCAATAATTTTAGTGATTCTTATTTGCTACTTAAATCTACAACATTTTTAAAAACATCAAATATTAGATAAAATGAGCGCAGAATCATAGCAGAATTGTGCTGCTTCCCATGATTGCATCAAGGATCAGACAAATTTCCACGTGCATCTTAAAAAGCGGATGTTTTGGAAAGTGCTGAGACAGTTTTTGTGCCATCTAATGGTTTAGAGGAATATAAAATCAAAGGAGCCTTTAGCCCCGTTGTACCCATACAGAATAGCCTCTTACTTTAAAGATCTTGCACCAAATAATATTTGTTACCTGTTGTGGGAGTTCATTTAAACATAAAATAAACAGTGTAAAATTAAAGTGTCTGAAATAGGGCAGTAAAGCAGAGGTGGTGTCCCCGTGGTGAGATGGGGTTTAGAGATTAAAAGGTTTTTAAATTCCAATACAGAAAGAGGTAAATGATATGTAAGGCCATGGTTTAACCACAAGATGTCTGTAGGCCTATAGCTATTTAATAAAAAGGCTATACAAAGTCAAACTAGCCAGAAAGTTTTGAGAGCTTGAAGTTTGAAGGTTTTAGTTTAGTGGTTTCAAAAGCCAGTCTGAAGGTCTGAGCCGAGTTTGGTGGTTGTAACTTTAAAGCTCTAGGAGGAGATGGTCTAAATTTTGGCTCAGAAGTAGTAGTAGTTGTTTATATTGTAGATCAGTAAGTTGGATTTCTCAAGACAACCTAACTATAAAGTGCTACATAAAATAACACTACTGGCAAGGTTCCTGAAAGGAAAATAAATAAATAAATAAAAAATTGCAGTAATTTCATGAACTTACCAGCGAGTGTGCTTGAGAAGTGTGCTTTTCTGCAGCTCTGTGCGGCAGCTCTGTAGCTGATGGAGAGGAGATTAACAAATTCCTCTGGGAAAAGATAAAAGGTGAGACTTCATTTGTTCTGAAGAATCAGTTCTGCCTAAAACTGTCATATGAGCACTGTTTCTTTTCTTTCTTTTTTCCAGAATTCTTTGAACATTTAATGCTTGGAAAAACTAAGAAAGGTAAAAAATTTCTTGTTGCTTTTATTTTTGGTAAGTTACATGTATTAAAACATTTCATAAAATTTTTTTTTGTGTGTTAATGTTTGTTCAATGTGTGTTTTCTTCAGAAAATCCAGACTCCCCACCAGTAGACAAGTGTTCTCAGGTGCTCTCGGCCCTTGTGGACAAGAATCTCTGTGTTTTGGAAGGCAGAGATCCTTCTGCTCATGATAAATCCATCAGAACAACGCTGACCGGTAAACCTTTTCTAAAGTTTGCTAGAATTCATATACAGGTATAAGGGTTAATTTTCACTGTCACTGAGCTCGTTTACATGCACACCACTACACTGATAAGTCACAAAAATCAGCTTATTGAAATAACCAGTTGTGGCAAGCAGTCAAGGCAGAGGGACCGTGAGATTGGGGCAAGACCGGTGGCATGAGTGATAATGAGCTAATGAGTGGCAGCTGCACTCGTGTCTCACGGAAAAGCTCGGAAGAATAAAAGGAGCAGCGATGACAGTGAAGGACGAGAGAAGACTAGGCCTGGATTTTACATTGTGTTTTGTTCGTGTTTAATTATGTGTGTGCGCAGCAGCCGTCCCTGAGGGGCTGCCTGCGTTACTTTCTGTTTGTGTTTTATTTATTTATTAAAGTGTTAAACGTTATCCCATATCAACATACTGTGGGATAATCTATGTAGTGGAACTACATAATGGGTTACGTGGGTTGAACCCTTAATACTGTTTCCGCCCACAAGAGGGTGTTGTGGAGCTATAGAATAAATGCAAGGCAGTTAAGGAAGTACTCACACTAGGCACCCCAAGCATGATTCTCCCCCTCCCCCACTGGCCTGCACTTACATTGCACTTAATGCAAACCGTGCTTGAGCCCAACCGAACTGTGCTCTGGCCCACCTCTTCCAAGCATGCCAGGGCTGGCCAAACGAACCGCGCCAGGGCACAGAACAGAGCGTTCACACTTGTCAAACGAACCGGGCTTTGGGGGTCAAACGCGCTCGGGTACGGTTCAGAGCGCCTAGTGTGAGTACACCCTAAGAGTCCACAGGTGTTTGTGTGCTATTTTACTCATACAATAAACTAGATAATATGACACATACATCATTACATCAGTTATCTGGGTTTACTTGCAAACCAATAACGCGACAACGCAAGTAAACCGCGTTTACAAGACTTTATTAACAAATCTGTTTATTTCACGGTAGTGACGTCAAAACATAATTTGTGTATCTGACTCCGAGTATTTCATTTATGTCATGTCGATTGTGATGTTAAATAAAGCATTAAAAACTGAAGCTGAGTATTGCAACATGTCAGCAGGAAACTTGTGACTCCATATTATCCTTTCATGCAGTTACAGATGCAGCATTTGACTGTGCAACTACTGCACGAGATGAAAGCACTTTTACAATTTTTTGGGGTCAAGAAAGAGTCTGGGTTTGCAATATATTTCCTCCTCCCTTACAGCAAAATGCTCACTCTGCCTGGATATATACTTTAATAAGCCAACATAAATCCGCTTAGTGCGTTTACATGCTGGGTCGAAAACGGTGTATGGGGCAAAAATCTAGCTGTGACAATCGGTTTATGCTTAAACTGTTTATGACCATACTCTGATAAAGGAAAACGGGTTAGCGCGTTTACATGACCACCTGCATTTTTGGCTTATTAAGCATAGTCGAGTTAAGTACATGCATGTAAACACGCTCACTGTCTGAAGAGACGCAAACAATCAAAGTTCATTGAACATTGACTGAGTGCATAAGGCGTTGGATTGTTAAGATCCTGAATTATATTATTATTATTTTTACTGAGTCTCCATGGCGTGTGCTATTCTGATCCTTGCTATTTTGACAAGCTTCGGCACACGTCTGTGACAATGCCTCTCCCTAGCACAGTTGTGTAGTTGTGTTGTGTAGCATTCCCCGATATGACGTATGTATGATTTTATATTTCACTGCCGGTTGCCGGTGTATGCGACAAATAAAACTCTTGAATGAAGGGTCTGATCTTCCTAATGTTGTACAATCCCAATTCCAAAGAAGTTGGGACACTGTACAAATTGTGAAGAAAAAAGGAATGCAATAATTTACAAATCTCATAAACTTATATTTTATTCACAATAGAATATAGATAACATATCAAATGTTGAGACATTTTGAAATGTCATGCCAAATATTGGCTCATTTTGGATTTCATGAGAGCTACACATTCCAAAAAAGTTGGGACAGGTAGCAATAAGAGGCCGGAAAAGTTAAATGTACATATAAGGAACAGCTGGAGGACCAATCTGCAACTTATTAGGTCAATTGGCAACATGATTGGGTATAAAAAGAGCCTCTCAGAGTGGCAGTGTCTCTCAGAAGTCAAGATGGGCAGAGGATCATCAATTCCCCCAATGCTGCGGCCAAAAATAGTGGAGCAATATCAGAAAGTAATATAATATCATCCAAAGATTCAGAGAATCTGGAACAATCTCTGTGCGTAGGGGTCAAGGCCAGAAAACCATACTGGATGCCATGATCTTCGGGCCCTTAGACGGCACTGCATCACATACAGGAATGCTACTGTAATGGAAATCACAACATGGGTTCAGGAATACTTCCAGAAAACATTGTCGGTGAACACAATCCACCGTGCCATTCGCCCCGTTGCTGGCTAAAACTCTATAGGTCAAAAAAGAAGCCATATCTAAACATGATCCAAAAGCGCAGGTGTTTTCTCTGTGCCAAGGCACAATGAGTGCGTGTGGCATGGGCAGCTTACACATCTGGAAAGGTACCATCAATGCTGAAAGGTATATCCAAGTTCTAGAACAACATATGCTCCCATCCAGATGTCGTCTCTCTCAGGGAAGACCTTGCATTTTCCAACATGACAATGCCCGACCACATACTGCATCAATTACAACATCATGGCTGTGTAGAAGAAGGATCCGGGTACTGAAATGGCCAGCCTGCAGTCCAGATCTTTCACCCATAGAAAACATTTGGCGCATCATAAAGAGGAAGATGCAACAGACAGTTGAGCAACTAGAAGCCTGTATTAGACAAGAATGGGACAACATTCCTATTCCTAGTCTCCTCAGTCCCCAGACGTTTGCAGACTGTTATAAAAAGAAGAGGGGATGCCACACAGTGGTAAACATGGCCTTGTCCCAACTTTTTTGAGATGTGTTGATGCCATGAAATTTAAAATCAACTTATTTTTCCCTTAAAATGATTTTTAAGGAATTTTCTCAGTTTAAACATTTTATGTCATCTATGTTGTATTCTGAATAAAATATTGAAATTTGAAACTTCCACATCATTACATTACATGTTTTTATTCACAGTTTGTACAGTGTCCCAACTTTTTTGGAATCAGGTTTGTATAATCTGCAGAACTGGGCAGTTCTATCAATGTGGTCTGTGGAGGTCAGTAGCAGAAAACCATCTTTCTGAAGGACAGATCCTAGCGATGACATGTAGATGGAGAAGAGAAGGGGTCCCAGCACTGAGCCCTGAGGCACCCCAGGAGCTAGATGTTGCAACTTAGACACTTCACCCCTCCAGGACACCCTGAAAGACCTACCTGATAGATAAGACTTGAAGCATTGGAGTGCGGTTCCTGACATGCCCCTCTTCATGAGGGTTGACAGTAGGATCTGGTGGTTAGCTGTGTCAAAGGCAGCAGACAGATCCAGCAAGAGGAGTATTGAGAATTTGGAAGCTGCTCTTGCCAGTCTCAGTCGAGTGTCAGCTTTTGAAACTGGACGGGTTGTTGTCCGGGAGGTAGAGACTTGGTCGGAAAAAAATCATTCAAGTGTTTTAAGCAATGAATGGAAGAAGGGATACCAGTCTGTAATTTTGTAGAAGGGCTGGGTTTAGAGTGGGTTTCTTAAGCAGTGGGGTTACCCGAGTCTGCTTAAATGCTGTGGGAAAGGTACAGCGGTGTTGATGATATGAGTGAGTGCAGGTACAACTAAAGAAGAAATGGCTTGAAGGAGATGAGTGGGTATAGGATCAAGCGGACGGGTAGTAGAGTGATTGGAAAGGATGAGTTTGGAGACTTCTGCCTCCGAGAGCAGAGAGATGGTGGCAAGAATGTGTGTGTCATGGTTGTGGTGTGGAAAATTGGCCACTAATAGCGGTTTTATTTATATGAAGAAAGTTGCAAAATCATCAGCTGTTAGGACTGATGAAGGAGAGGGAGAAGGAGGGTTAAGAAGATAGAAGTTTTTAAAATGCAAGAATCAGAAGAATTGTTTTGTTGTGGTATTAAGTCCTTTTAGCAATAGAGACATTAGCAGAGAAGGAAGAGATACAAATCAAGGTCAGTGGGATCTTCCGATATATGCCACTTCCTCTCTGTAGCCCTGATTTTAGAACAAAGCTACCAGAGAACATCAGATAACCAGGGGGCAGAGGGGATGGCGCGGGCAGGCCTGGATAAAAAGGGGGCATCAGTAACACTGTAAGTATCTAGTGATGAGAGCTGATTAGGGGGAGAAAGTGTGGAGGAGACCAAAGAGGATAGACGGCAGTGTGGCAGTGTCCTCTGGTCGGATCCAGGTCTTAGTCAGGACCATGAGGTTGAGACCTGAATGACTAATAATAGATGTAATGAAGTCTGCTTTGTTTACAGCAGACTGCAATTCCAGAGACCAAAAGGAAAATAAACGAATGTACTAGAATCACTGCGAAAAACAAACAAACATTGGAACCTTTAGTGTAGTTGTATCTTCTTATTTGGAGGAAAAAAAGGGATAAATAGTAGGGGTGTGACGAAATCCTCATTGGCAAAATACATGACTATAAAATTAGTCTGCAGGAGCATTTGAAATGTTTTAACTAATCATATTGTAATGAATGTCATTTCAGTTCTATTTTCCGAGTGTGAATTATCATATGCAGTAAAACAATACTCAAGCAAAGTAAAAGGTTTTGCCACAAACTCAAATGACTGGCTTCTCTCCTGTATGATTTCACATGAGTCTCTTCAGACCTTAGAACTGTACATGATTTATGAGCTTCAACAACTTAAAACATAAAAACAGTATGAATAAAACGGAATAACAGTCTTGAGTGCAAACAATAAGTGTAACCATAATCAAAATACTCTCTCAATATTAAAATTGCAAATAGTGTTTCTTCAAGCATGATACAGATCTAAGAGATGGTTACAACTACACAATATCAATTCAGATTCAAACCCCTGCAGACAGTTGGTCAGAACTGTGTAAAGACATCAAGCTGAGGAAGTTCACTCTGCTGATAACTGATATCAGATAAGAAGTAATGTTCTCTTCTTTTTACAGACCTCAAAAGTCAGCTGATTTCTCCAGTGCAAAAACTGGATCTCACTGATAAAGAAGCTTCAAAACAGTATATGAAGCGTTACACCACGGATGTATGCGACAATTTGAAGGATCAGTTCAGTTTCTGGCCATACGGTAGGTTGAAGTGATATATACAACGTACTTCATGTTTGATTCTCAAGCCAGATTAACGCATAAATCACTTTACATTTTCATCTTTTAAAATAACCATAACTAATGTCCAAACTTTTTCATACCAAGACCCAACAGAGGTATAATTTATCTTGAGAACCACTTTTTAACCTGCATTTGTTCTCTTTTAGTTAACATTTTTATTTCCCTTGCCATATTATAAGACAGAGGGCTACTTAGCAATTTTATTGCATTAGCATAAGGATTGTTGTGGCAAGCTATAAAACCGTATGTGAGGAACATGGCTAAAGAGAGAATACACGTTTTCCTTCTTGGTGCTTTATAGGTTCATCAGTAATGGAATCATTGGACTGATTCAAACCGCGAGTATGAATAAACCGGCTCATAGTCTATTTGAGTCATTTGTTCATGAATCATGTTTGTGCACAGTCCGTTTTAAAAACCACTGACATAGACAAATCTTTTGAATTTCCATTAACTCTTTATTTTCTAGTTCTTTACAAAGCCAGCTATGTGCTAGTTCTTTAAAGCTAAAATAAAAACAAAAACAAAACACTGATCTGAAGAACCTATAATGAAATCTACAAAAGAACCTTATAGTTAAGTCAAGAACCTTAAGGAACCTAAGAACCACTGAAGAAACTTTATTTTGAAGAGTTTATTTGTTGTACAGATATTTGGATCAGCATTTCTAAATGCATGGCTGAGTGGATTTGGGGCAGGAAATATAACTTTCTCTACAACATGACAGGTGAGAAGAGACTTACTGATAACTGGCAATTCAATGTGAATAATAAACGTGACTCAATGTGACTCATTTCACGCTGTGATCTCTCACTCAAATACTGTCAGATAAAGCAGTGCCTGCCGCTCTACTGAAAAGTAAGACGAGAGACTATGAAGACTCTGGACTGTTGCTCAACTCACCCTACTTCTCAGTTCTGAGAGAGGAGAGAGAAATAGACCTCATCATTTCCCTGGATTTCAGTGATGGTGATCCTTTCATGGTATTATATTTAATTATCTCTAATAATACATGCATACTGTCATATAAGCTCACTTCAATCTTATTTTCTATTGAAAAAATAAATCGTAGAACACAACTTGTAAAACTCCCACATCTCAGCCACGAACGTGCCCAGTCAGTGTCACTGTCAACTTAAACCAAAACTGTAACTGCAACCTGTCCACATACAAAACATCAACACACGTTAGACACTTTATTTCCACTTTTCAAATATATTCTTAATTTTTATTGAAAATAAACGCCTTTCCGATCAGATATGTGATGAGAAAAGGAAGTAGAGCGAGTTCGGCAAAAGTGGATTCGAACCTCGGGTTGAATTGTGTCAAAACATAATACCACGCACCTTTCCCCTACACTATATCTACAGATAGTTACAGATCACACAACTGCAAATTATATGTTAAGTGAATCAGCAAACACACTTCAAGAACTCACAGGCGTGACATGCATGAGACAGCCTGACACCTGATTGGCTAACACAGCTGTCAATCAAACTCATCAAGCATTATGCAAAAACTGTAAAAAAAAAAAAAAAAAAAAAAAAAAAAAAAAAAATATATATATATATATATATATATATATATATATATATATATATATATATATATATATATATATATATATATATATATATATTTATATATTTATTTTAGTATTTGAGATGTTAACAAATATTATATTTGTATAATAAACTGCTGGGCCCTTCTCATCATAGTGGGCGGGCCTGTGCCCCTGTTCCAAACCCGTAACTTACTTTCTTCACAAAAGGAGAATTATTATTATTTTTATTTTTTGCTGCTTTTTTCTTCATGACACAGTGGCTGTGTTTACATGCACAACATAACTGACTTCATTCTGATTGATGAATCTGAATGTAGTGTTTACATGAACGCTAAACAAAGTGATCGGGGTGATGTGCGTTTATATGTCACAAACTTGCACTTCTTAGGTAATATCTATGGTTTGACCCATTTCAGAGGCTGCCAAAATCAGAATTTGAATGGACTCTGTTAAAAATAAAGCTCTCTACGAACTTGACGTGCGATGCCGCACTGATGACATGTAAGCGCATGAATCACAGTCTCGCGTACAGTCTCGTGGCCTACTGCATAATACATTTTTTACAAACAGAATAATACAGCATCGTGAAACACATTGTCAATTTAGCTATGTCTTTTAACTATTATAGTATTTCAAAGGACAAAAACATGAACTTTAACTATTGGCTTAAGTCAGCTGTCACTTTGCACAAGGCCCTGTGCGGTTGCACACTTGGCACAGCCGTTGCAACGGTCTGGAGATAATGAGTAAATGACCGTTTTGACGTGCTACTTATATTAGGTTACTTTGGAAATGTAATAGGTTACAGATTACAAGTTACCCTATTTAAAATGTAATAGACTAAGTAGTGTAACTAGCTCAATTACTTGATTAAAGCATGGGCAGCAGAACCATTGTATCCACTTTTTAAGACCAATAATATTGGACCCATTCACTTTTACCATCTCTAATTCAGCTACCCCTAACCGATAAATACTTTTTATTAAACACGTTAGATGCTTTATTTCCAGTTTTCAAATATCTTCTTCATCTTTATTGAAAATAAATGCCTTTCCAATCTGATATGTGATGGGAAAAGGGAGCAGAATGAGTTCGGCAAAAGGCGGATTCGAACCTCGGGTTGATTTGCGTTAAAACTTTCTGCTGTGCCTTACCCCTACACTATTTCCACTGTATATAATTAAGTGTTTTCCGTAATTTTGGCTGGCCCAACCAGACATTTAGTAAACAAGGTGGACTATTTGCACTTAATGTAAATGGCATCCAGTAAAATATAAGACACAGACACAGTAAAAATGCCTCTTCCCGCACCCAAAACCAGTCGTCTGTGGATGAGAATATGAAACAAGGACTAGTGGGACGTTGTCAAATGCTGAGTGAAAGGATAATTTTAGAATGACAGGACACTCATTTATATGGCACTTTATTCAACAGGAAGAACAGGTCATTCCGTGTATCATTATGCTATTTCAGCGTCATTGCACATGTGCAGTCCTTTCTGTTTAGGTTTTCAATCTGATTATGGCTGCGTTCGAAAATTTAGGCAGCTGACTCCTTGCCTCGTTTAATGATCTACAGCCAAATAGAGAGAGCTTTTGTGAGAACTAAACAAATATTGAATTACTACATTAATAATTTCTCGCTAGAAATCAGAAGTGGAAAATGTTGGTAAACAAAAAACAAAACAAAAAAAGACACACAGGATTGTGGGATATCAAGGGCAGGATACATGTATGCTGCCTTCAAAATCGATCAGATGAAGGTCTCCCAGGAGACAGGAAGTGAAGCTAACATTAGATTTGGACGTGCCTTGATGCCTTCCTGCCTTGAAATGTGTCCTCCGAAGGCAGCATCTTACAGGTTTCGGACGCAGCCTATGTGTTTACATGTTCTCTTGATCGGATTAGAAGAGGAATAAACCACCCCTTTCAATCCAATCCGATTACTAATAGATTATTTTGTTGCATGTAAACATAGCCAGTGACCACCAGAAGTCGCACTAACCTAAAATACAATTTAAAAAACACTGACACATAATTACAAATGCAATGTATCAGTTTAACAGAAAAAAAAAAAAAAAAAAAACTAGAAAGGGCATTAGGCATTTAATTATGCTTTATTTTAACCGTCTTTACATTGAAAGGACATCTAATACCTGGAGAAAACTGTCTGTTAACATTCCCATTCATGTCAGTGGCAGTTTCTCGGCTGACACATCAGTACTTCCACTTTTAATAAAGTGATGCTGCAATGCTTTTCCACTGCAGACAGTGAGGGAAGCTGCCAAGACGTGCAAGGAACAAAACATCCCTTTCCCTGAGGTCAACATTCCCAGTGAGGACTTACAGAAACCAAAGGACTTCTATGTGTTTAAAGGCCAAAACGCTCCAACCGTGATACACATCCCTCTCTTTAATGTCGTCAACTGTGGAGGCGAGTTATGATCTTACAGTAGTCCTGAATAAAACTGAAATATCTCATTTGATTAGAATATCTGTTCTGATTTAAATGTGTTATTGTTCCATCAGATAAAATTGAGGACTGGAGTGCAAAATATGGCACGTTTCAAGTTTCTTACAGTGCTGAGATGATCACTGATCTTATGGAGGTCGCTGGACAAAACATCACAAACAATGCAGCAAAAATGGTGGAAGAGATTCGTGCAGTCGCTGGGCTCCACGTAAAACATTGATTACTTAACATTGATCAACGTTATTGCTTTTTCTGCCAAATGTGATTTGTGTGCCATTATAAGAGCATAAGGTTTGTTAATGGTAAGAGCATCAGAGGTTGGCAAAGTTTTGCTTAATTTCTGTTTAATGTTCAAAATGTTTCTGCAATTTGTTTCTTCATGATTGACCTATAAATAGCTGATCATTAATAATAAAATTAACAATAACATATTGGATTACAAGTATGAGTAAAAATATTGTATTACCTTTAGAAATAATGTATTCTTGTCCATTATTGTGTTTCTGTTCCAATGAATTAATAAAGTGCTCTTAAAAATAAGGTTCTGTTGACAAAACCATGTGATCTCTTTAAAAATGATCTTCATCTTCTGCAATGCCAACAATTTTAGTGTAAATGATACAATCTGTGGCAGTTTGGAGGCACTGTGGGAGTTTTAATGAATTAAACATTAAATTCTCCTACACCATACTTGTAATTTCTCAACTACTCAATACTGAACTCTGTTTAGATATGTGAGATATTTCTAATTGGCCACCCATTTCAAACCTGTCCAAAATCTTAGAAATCTAAGTACAAATGATAAAAGGTTATTAAGTTATAGTAGAAGTGTTTTATGATTGGAGCTGTGGATTGACCAATCAGCATCCAGGACTGCAACTGTCAATTTTGTAATAATGAGCATTTGTGGTGTTTGCTATATGACATCAAATGACCAGGACAAAACAAGTCATAATCTAAATGTGGCTTAGAGCTGAATGACTGTATTGATACCAACTGCACTGAATAGATAGTAAGACACAAATGAATCTGGAGGAACAACCTTTATAGTTTTGCTGCACATTAATATTTGATTCTGTTTAGATGAATAATTCAACACACCACATTGTCTCCAAGGTGGGAGAAATAATCTGTTTTAGTAATATTGTGTATTAGCATACAGTAAGCTACTGTTTACAGTTATTTACTGTAGTTGGTTGTAATTTATTACAGTAAAATATTAAATTCTACAATATCCAGCTGTAATCACCATGTATCCTATATTAAAACTGACTACTGTAATAGCCATATTGCTGCTATTAAATTATTTATTACATTTTTTTATTTATTAAATGCTATTAAATTATTTATTTAGCTATTTTTTTATTATTTAAAAAGCTCATTCATTCAAATAAATTCATATTTAAAGTGCAGTCAATCAATTAACAAAAAAATAACTATGCTAATTAATCACACATTTTTCTGTAATTACGATTGAAAACAGTTTTTAATATTTGTATATTGTAATCAGTGCAGATCCTAGACGAAAAAAAAAAAAAATATATATGTATATATATATATATATATATATATATATATATATATATATATATATATATATATATATATATATAAATATAAATATAAATGAACTGAACAATTTAGCCTACTGCTTTTATTGGCTACTATACAGAAATGGAATAAAGTAATGAAATGTAAAAAACATAATAATAAAATAAAACATTGCATAGTCTTCACTGCATGAATTAAATAAAGAGTTATTCTTATTAAAGTTACTCTCTCTCGAATGATTCTCTCGTTTTCTTGTGTTGTTTGATTCACATTAAATGACAGAGAGAGCAGTGGGTTTATCAGCTGCGGTCACTTTAAGACCAAATGCACAGACCTAATACTCTGACAAGCATTTGATAACTTTCCCAGCTAACAGAATAATCCTCCTGTTCACTTAAGACATAACTGAATGCGTCCCCAAGAAGGACATTTTTAGTGCATTTGTCTGTTTAAGCACTCACCCGAAGCCCAAAGCAGCCTGTACTTGTCCGTCTTTCTCTCTTGTCCGTGATTGTCTCGGATCGTGCGGACAAAAAGCGGTATGTTGAACAGCGTCTCTTTCGCAGCTCAATGCGCTTTTACACGTGGCATTACATGATTCGACTGATTTGAATTGAATTGAATTGAATTGAATTGAATATTTTATTTGTCATTACACATGTACAAGTACAGTGTAACGAAATGAGTTTGGAGCAAGCCTCCGGGCCGCAGCCGATTAGTCAGGCGCCGCCACACGCTCTCCAGAAATACAAGAATGCAGTTTAGCAAGCATTACATAGCAAAACACAACAAAACATCAACAAAACATAAACATGACACAGTACACGTGGTCACGTGATGGGATTTTTTGTATGGACTGGGGGAGGAGATAGATAAAGACAGGCAGACGGTCGTAGTGGGATCAGGTTAGGTATTGTGTATGGTGCGAGTGAGTCTGTGAGAATGTTAGCCATAACTTCAGATGTTTTCGAGTTCAGTTCTATGGTTTGTCCTTGAAGGGAGATAAGACAGCTGCCTGGCTGCCCGGCTGGACTCCCAACTGAGAGATAGGGACCAACTGAGGATTAGGTCAGGCAAATACAATTTATTATTTTTTAATCCATTTGATGATCTTCGGTAATTTGTCCGGATCATAATCAATCAATCAGGTCTGGTCCTCAGTGCTTCGCGTCCGGTCTGTGCAGTTTCCCTAGACATTACGTCCAGCCTCATGGCCAGACCGGTTACAGTCCGTAAAAGTTCACCGATCTGACCCCCGATGGAGCCCACTCTACCCTGCGTATCCGCAGTCCGGACTGCATTGTTACGGTTCAGTTCCTCAATTCCTATCACTTTCTGATCTAATTCCTTCAAACGGTCACACACAACCCCGAAGCATTCTTTAATTTCCACAGACAGCGGCTGGGTGAATTTGCTTGCAGCTGTCTTACCAATCTTCCGATAGGTCAGGGCAATCCCAAAGCTAAAGAATAGGAACCCCACCATCAATAATCCAATCATGTATAAATCTTCCGCATCCTCCACGGACAGAGCCTCCAGGCACAGGACTTGCCAGTTGTTCCATGCATCCCTCACGTACCCTGCGGCAAAGGTCCCGTCCGGGCAGGTGGGTTCTCCCGGGGCAACCTTCCTTAGTGAGAAAATCTTGTCGATCGCGCTGATTGACCAGTTAATCAATTCCATTTCAGTATTTTCAGGAGTCCAGCAAAGCAGCAGTCAGAGAGAAAGAGAAGAGACGAAACACTAGACAAAACAAAACAGCGCAAGAGCACAGCGGGAGCAGAGAGAAAAACACGTCTGCACGGATTGAAGGACAGATCAGGAAGATGTTGCGTACAGTGACACCGCTTTAAAGGAAAGTCAAGTCATCTTTATTTATATTGCGCTTTTTACAATGCCAATTGTTTCAAAGCAGCTTCACAGTGTTAACAGGAAAACAATGCAACAGATTTGATTCGGCTATACAGCCACTCTGGTGAAAACGGGCAGATCAGTAATATAGTTGAAATTTAAGTGTCCCCAACTGAGCAAGCCAAAGGTGACGGTGGCAAGGAACCAAAACTCCTTCAAGGGCAGAATGGAGAAAAAAAACCTTGGGAGAAACCAGGATCAATCGGGGTGCCAGTTCTCTGGCTGACGAACAAATAGTGTATGATTATGATTCTGGCAACATTACAGATCAGAAGTCATATTAGATATTCATAAGATTATTCAAAAGATTGGAGTCGTCATGCCGGAGACAAGTTTAAAGAGGATGCCGTGTCGATGAGGCATTTACAGGGGGAGTTTAATTGACACGCTCTCTGCAGACATTTCAGGGATGCGTTGGTCATGTCCAGGTGCAGGTCCATCATCCGGTCTGGATCCGGCTGACTGCAGTAAACCTCGGGATAAACAGAGAGACTAACATTAGCGTAGATGCCATTCTTCTTATGATGTAACGAGTACATCAGGTGTTATGGGAAGTGTTCCCGGTTCCGGCTGACCTAGTTAATGCAGCCTAACAATCATTTAACTGATTTGAATAATAGAGATTGATAATGTTAGGAATGTTGAACAATGCTAGAAAGACTGTTCCAGAGTTTAGCTGCTAAACAGGAAAAGGATCGACCGCCTGCAGTTGATTTTGATATTTCTAGGTATTATCAACTGGCCAGAGTTTTGAGACCGCAATAGACGTGATGGAGTATAATTCACTAAGAGCTTGCTCAAGTACTGGGGAGCTAAACCATTTAGTGCTTTGCAAGTACTGAGCAAGATTTTAAAATGTATACGATGTTTAATAGGGAGCCAGTGCAGTGTTGACAGAACCGGGCTAATATGGTCATAATTCCTGGTTCTAGTAAGAGCTCTAGCTGCTGCTTTTTGGACCAGCTGCAGTTTATTTATTATGCGAGCAGGGCAACCACCCAGTAGAGCATTACAATAATCTAGCCTTGAGGTCATGAACGCATTAACTAACTGTTCAGCATTTTGCATTGAAAGCATGTGCCATAATTTAGATATATTTTTAAGATGGTAGAATGCAGTTTTACAGATGTTAGAAACGTGGCTTTCAAATGAAAGATTGGTATCAAAGAGCACATCCAGGTTCCTAACTGACGACGAAGACTTGACAGAGCAGCCATCAAGTGTTAGACAGCATTCTAGGTTACTACTTGGAGGTTTTTTTTCCAATAATTAAAAATGATTTTTTTTTCTGAATTAAGTTGCAGAAAATTACTGGTTATCCAATTTTTTATATCAGTGATGCATTCCATTAATCTTGTGAATTGGTAAGTTTCATCAGGGCGTGAAGAAATATAGAGCTGAGTATCGTCAGCATAACAATGAAAACTAATGCCATGCTTCCTAATGATATCTCCCAGTGGTAGCATGTACAGGGTGAAAAGCAATGGTCCTAGCACTGAGCCTTGAGGTACTCCATACTGAACTTGTGATCAGTGTGACATCTCTTCATTTACTGCTACAAACTGATAACGGTCAGATAAGTATTATTTAAACCATGCCAATGCAATTCCACTAATGCCAACATAATTCTTGAGTCTATTCAAAAGGATGTTGTGGTCGATAGTATCGAATGCAGCGCTAAGATCGAGTAACACTAATAGACAGATACAACCACGATCTGATGATAAGAGTAAATCATTTGTAACTCTGATGAGAGCAGTCTCAGTACTATGATACAATCTAAATCCTGACTGGCTGGAAATCCTCACAGATACCATTTCTTTCTAAAAAGGAACATAATTGTGAAGACACTGCCTTTTCTAGTATTTTTGACAGAAAGGTGTAAGGGTGGATCCTCTACAGTGGTTCTGACTGCAGGGTTGCCGAATGACTAAAGAAACATTATCAGCAAGATGATAGAAAACTGTACATTTCTCATCTTTACCACCCACTGCAGCTTATACCAACGACGGAAATAAGCGCAGTTACAATAGCTAAACATGTGGGAGAGCGTTGCTATAATGTGACTATATTGTATTGCAATAGGCAACACTTCAAAGTCAATACTAAATCAAAACTAGTTAGCACATCATTTGTAATTGAAAGAATTTAATGACAAAATCTAGTTATGGTTACACTTAAAATAGTTACAAAATAAATGTATGAGATGATGAAAACTTATACCATTAATCGTACCCAGCATGTGTTACCTGAGAGAGAGAGGGAGATAGAGAGAGAGAGAGAGAGAGAGAGAGAGAGAGAGAGAGAGAAAGAAGAGAAGAGAGCAAAAGAGAGAAGAGCCAAAGAGAAGGCCCCCAAGAAGAGCGAGCCAGAGACTCAAAGAGCCAGAGAATAAAAAGACCCAGAGCAACAGTTACAATCTTCTTTTATCTATTCCTTGACCATGTGACTGAAACCCTAATGTGAGCCATTCAAACTGACCAATCAGACCAAACTTCCCCCACGGTGTTACAGGTGTGACACACATTTGGCCTACAGGCCTTCAGCATTTCTTTGTCTTTAGGAATTCCAAATGGCCCTCCTGGAGAGAAATGGGGGTTGAAAACAGTAAAGCAAATGTCTTTGTTCATTTTCAAAAATCAAATATCTTTGATTCAATCATTGAGTCCAAAGGTGGCACAGTCCACAAAGACATGCTTTCTGTTGTGTGTAGATGTCATCTTCAGACTTCTCGTCCACACTTGTTGCAAAAGCAGCTGGTCAGTCTTCAGTCTTTGTTCTCATCTCAGTCCTGCATGAGAAGGCTCCATCAAATGGTGTTGCACCAATCATTGATATGCAAAACGCGTCCATTGAATCCTTCACACCTTGAGAATGTTGAAGTGTTTATTGCATTAATAATAAGTATTTTATTACAATTTAACTGTATGATTATACACTATTATTTACATCTGTATGATGATATTCAGCTGAGGGAGTGCAGGGGTCTGCAGGAGACTGGAAGACCACCCCTCACAGTGTTGGGTGTTAAGTCCATATATGGACATAGTGCTGGACTCAAGCCAAGTTAAGACATGTGGGGGAAAGATAAACAATGACGTAGTATGTTTGGAATGTGTAGGAACTGCCTATATAATGGAGGATTTCCTGAGTCATCAGGAGCTCTGCAGATCGACTCGGTTTTGTTTGAAAGAATAAAACCTATATTCTGGCATCAAAGACTGAGTGAAGTGTTATTTCCAAAGAAGAGGAAAAAGCGGCATCATTTAAACCACAACATTTGGCACCCCAGATGGGACTTGAAAGGAGCTGAGGTGGACGATCCATGACTGGGTTTAACTGGGTGGCCAACACAAATACAACTGGCCAAGTAAGCAGATTTTGCTTAATTTTGTGTTGGTGGCACAGTTTGCCTGGAAATGGTGAGACACTTTAAAAAGCTTCTCCAAAATTAAAGAACTAATTAGGAAGAGGGTCTTTGATTCCAGAATAATTGTATGAGTGAGGCCTTGTCGATATCGTATGTGTTTGTTAGTCAGGTCTGTGTTTGTGCACAGATGACGTCAGGGTTGGTTACCACTTTGTGTAACTTAAAGGTTAGTGCGAAGGTTTGCTCGATAGCTGACTAAATGTTCTATGTCTGTGTTTCGATCTTGATACCGCTCAAGCTATAGATTGAGGGCTGCCATGGAAGATGAAACTAAAATAGGTGATTAAGTTATATCGCGATACCGCTATATTACGACCAGAGACTTGTGAGGAATAGAAATAGTATTTCATTCTCATCACTACTCTGACGACAGATATAGGTCTGTCATGGGCGATTTATAGAAAAGTTCTCTTGCGTGGATACCGCTTTGTGACGTACGCATGAAGGGCTGAACGGACGGAGAGAATTAAATTAAACTTCCTTTTTGTTGTTACTGTTCTATTTCGATAGAAGCTGTTCAGACAAAGGGTGCATTTAATCGGGAATCTAAACATTACGTTAAATTGAAAATTCCTGTGATACCGTCTCAATTAATATAGTTGAGAGACTGCATGGATAGGTGTTGTGTTGTTTGGTTAAATTGGCAAATATCGGAATTAAATCCTACGTTTTGTGGGTAAAAGTCTTATGGTTACCACTCAGCACGCTGATCACGTGGCTGGGGTTTGCTCGGGTAAGCAAAAATTTGGCGTGTGTATTTTTATTTATTTTAAGCAAACTGTGATAAAAGAAAAGAGTTTTAGACTTGGTAAGGAGTAGAGAGCTGTGTGTGTGTGTGTGTGTGTGTGTGTGTGTGTGTGTGTGTGTGTGTGTGTGTGTGTGTGTGTGTGTGTGTGTGTGTGTGTGTGTGTGTGTGTGTGTGTGTGTGTGTGTGTGTGTGTGTGGGCTCTAAGTGTGTGTGTGAGTCGTAAAACCCATAAATTCTTCTCGCTTGACCTGTGACCCCTCTCCTTGGACAGAGGTGGGGGGTTCTGCTGGACATCCGAGGAGAGTTAGTGATTGAATGTATGAGCTCCTTGGGACAAAAGATTTTATGAGCCCTAGAGAGACATGCATGTAGAATGCATGTATGAGCTCTTTGGGACAGAATATGAGCCCTAGAGACGTGTGTGAAAGCAAATAAAAGATTTTTATGAATGTGGTGAATGTTTGAGAGAGAGAGAAGTTTGTTCAAGAAACAGCCTTGTAAATTAGACTAAAATAAAGCATAGGACTAATTTAGGTCTGATGGTAAAATAATTATTGACTATATTCGTATAAAATAAAACAAATAATAAAGTGAAAAAAAATCTGTTAGTTTATTAAGATAAGAGTTTAATACAAAAGAAATAAAATGAGAGGAATAAATAGATAAATAATAGATAAGAAAGAGATCTTTAGTGCAAAGTAATATTTGAAAAGATATAAGAAATAGTATCATTAAAAATAAAAGAAATGGATAAAGAGAAATGATTACCCCAGTTGAATCATTAGGGAAAAAGTACCCATTATGTAGTGAAATAATAGGAAAAATGTCAAACAAATGGCAAAAAGAACTGAACAGATGATGACAAAATGGCCAAAAGAAGGACATTTGATGTATCATTGTGTGAAGAAATGGAAACTTTGATAAAAACCACAAAATGAAGAGTAAAAGTTTAAAGAAACAACAAAGAGAAGCTAAAAGAGAAAAAGAACAGGCAATACTGGCATTGTTTAAAAAGAAGGAGAAGAAATGTTAAAGAATATAAAACAAGCAAGAAAAGAATTGAAAGAGACAAAAGAAACATTGAAAAAAGAAGAGATGTTTTCAAAACTAATGACAAATTCAGAAGGTCAGTATCCAATGCTGAAGGGCTTTTTGGAAGTGAAAGGAGGAATAGAATTGGAAGGAGAAGTACAATTAGAAGATGAAAAACAAACAAGGGCAGAGGTAAAACAAAAGATAGGGAGACATAAACAATCTGAGAAAAGTTTGCCTTTAGATTGTTATGAACAGGCACGGAAAGCATTAGAGGTAATGAAAACACAGTATGAAGGGAAACAAGTAGGAAGAGCAGAAGATAGAACAATTGAATGACAAAGACAGAAAATAGAAGAGGAAATAGATAAAAAAATTAAAGAAACAAAAATTAGTAAAAGACACAGACAAATTGGTGAAAAGTAGAAATGAGCTTTGGGAAAATTTGCATGAGGAAAGTGAGGAGGAGTCATCTGATGGAGGAAGCTGGTCACAGGGAAGAGAAAAGGGGAGGCTTAGATCTAGAGTAAAACAGCTTCCTATTTTAATCAAGGGTGCACAGGGGCAATATGTGCCCTGGGCCACACAGGACCTCAAGGGGTTAGTCGCTCGTCTGCCGGAAATCCAAGATGGGGCTGGAAAGTGGATTAAAGCATTTGAGGAAGAGACAATGGGGAAAATATTATCTGTTGGGGACATTAAAGCTCTTCTAGCAAGAATCATAGGAGGCCCAAAGATGGGAGAAATTCTTGAAGCATCTGATTTAGACAGAGCTGTTGACTCTATTATATGGATGGGACTGTTCTGGATGCACATCGTCCAGCAGTATGGCAAGCTCTGAGGATGAATTTCCAACAAAGATTGATCCTAAAGCGTTAAAAGGAGAACAACTGGAGGATAAAGATAACCCAGTCATATATGTGCAAAGACAATTAAAAAGATGGAAGCAGGAGACTGAAGGGAATCCTGAAAATGACCCGTTAATGTCAACACTGTTCAGAAATGCCGTGGTCGAAGCAATGCCTCAAGAAGTAAAAAGCAAGCTAGAAGATGTAGTTGGTCTAAACTCTAAATCACACAAAGAGTTCTGCGACCATGTGTCTCATGCTGTAGAACAATACAGAAAGAATCAGCAGAGACAAAAAACTCAAGAAAAAGAATTACAAAGAAAATTGACTCAATTGCAGCTTGAACAGCTGACAAGCAGTAATAAGAAAAAGATCCAAGCTACAGTCAAAAGTGAAAATGCAGAACAAATGTCTGTAATGGCTCCTGTGAATGCTCCACCACAAACTGTGCAAATGCCCCAGCCTGTAGCAGCCTCTTCAAATGCAAACCAGATGCCTGCACCAACTGTTAATGTATATGCTCAACAACAGGGACCAATGAGGTGGAAGGCCAATCCATCACAAGGGGGAGGAAGAGGTCAAGGCTGGACTAATAATACTCCTTTGGGAGAATGCTGGACATGTGGTCAGTTTGGACACAACAGAAGAGACTGCCCTAATAATCCATGGCAACAGTCACATGTGGGTAGAAGGGGAAGAGTTGGCAACCCCTCTAGGGGTCCATGTTATGGTCAGTAAACCCTTGGGGAGGTCCAAATCAGGGATATTAGGGGTGCCCAGAGAATTCTATGAGGAGAATCAAATGCCAATTTTAACAACCACTGCCAATCAAGAACCAATGCTAAAAGTTAAAATAGAAGGTAAAACAACACCAATGCTAATAGATACAGGAGCAGTTTATACATGTGTAAATTCAAATTATGCTTCTCATCTCCCTCTGTCTGGCAAATTTGCAAAGACAATAGGATTCTCGGGACAAAAACAGTTAATTCCTATGACAGCTCCTGTGTGTTTAGAAGCTAAAAACAAAAGTGTGACCATTCCTGTCCTCGTATCAGATCAAACTCCTGTTAATCTATTAGGAAGAGATGCATTATGTAAATTAGGACTTCAAATTTGGTGCTCTCCTGATGGAGTGTACATAGACTTCCAAGGGATAGGAACTCAAATGACAATGGCAGAGCCAAAAGCAAATGTATTTTGGCTAGGACAAATTGAAAATGATGTAAGACAAATAATTGACACATGGGGAAAGTTTATTGAAGCACAGATTTTTGAAGCAAAGTTGCCAAATTTGCCAAAGTTCAATCCTTGGATAATAAGATGGACGATCTTAGAGCCAGGATAAGTTTTCAACGGGACATGAGAGACTGTAATATCTATTGTTTGTCTGAAACATGGCTCACGCCCGCGGTCCCAGACACAGCTGTGGCGCCGTCGGAGAACTTCTCTGTTTTTCGGATGGACAGAACAGCCGAGGCCGGTAAATCCAAAGGCGGTGGAGTGTGTTTCATGATCAACAAGAAATGGTGCGATCCCAGGAACATCACCATTCTCTCGCGGTCCTGCTCGCCTCATCTGGAACATTTAACAATCATCTGCGCCCATTCTATCTGCCTAGGAGTTTTCTGCGGTTGTCGCGACCGCCGTTTACATCCCACCGCAGGCAGACACAGCGCTGGCTTTATCTGGCCTTCATGATGTTGCCAGCGGCGTCATAAACCAACATCCCGGCCAGCGGCATTCATTGTCGCGGGCGATTTTAACAAAGCAAACCTAAAGAAAGTCCTGCCAAACTTTCACCAGCACGTCTCCTGCCCCACACGAGGAGCAAACACACTGGATCACTGCTACTCTCCGTTTAGAACGCCTATAAAGCGCGGTCACTTCCAGCGTTTGGCAAATCGGATCATGCCGCCATTTTCCTCACTCCCGAATACAAACAAAAGCTCCTCCAGGAACCCCGGTGAGCGGGGAAGTTAAGCGTTAGTCACCCCATTCAGAGACCGCGCTACAGGCAGCTCTGGGCGATGTGGATTGGGACATGTTCGGCGAGTTCAGCTGGCGTGGCGAGTTCACAGACGTGGCGCTTTGCTTCATCAACACGCTTACAGAGCAAGCCACGCAAAACAATAACAATAACGTCCTTCTCAAATCAGAAACCGTGGGTGGACAATTCAATCCAGCGCGCAGTGAACGCATACGCACTGCTGCTTACAACGCCGGTCTCCATTCAGGGAATATGAATGAATACAGATCGTCCTGCTATGCTCTCAGGCGAGCAGTTAAAGCCGCAAAACTCCGTTATAAAGACCGAGTGGAGTCTCATTTCCAACTCAACGACTCGCGCGGCGCATGTGGCAAGGTCTGAGGTCCATCTGCTCCTTTGGATCTAAATCCTCTGCAGAGGCAAGCGTTGATCCGTTGCTCGTGAACGAGTTAAACTCTTTCTATGCTCGCTTTGACTGTAACGCGGCAGCGACTCCGCCAAGTGGCGCGTTAGAGGAAATTACTCAGAGCAGCAACAATCACGTGATCTCTGTCTCGGAGGATGAAGTTCGGAGAGCACTCAAGCGTGTGGGCGTCAGGAAAGCTGCTGGGCGGATGGTATTTCAGGTCGTGTTCTGCGGTCCTGTGCTGATCAGCTCACCGGGTTGTTTACATCCATCTTTAATGAGTCCTCGCTACATCTGTGGTCCCCACCTCCTTCAAAAAATCCACCATCATCCCTGTCCCTAAGAACAGTAAACCCTCTTGCCTAAATGACTATCGTCCAGTGGCTCTCACGTCTATAGTCATGAAGGTCTTTGAGAGACTCATTAAAAACACCATTTGCGCCTTCATTCCTGACACTTTGGACCCTCTTCAGTTTGCCTATCGTCCCAATAGATCGACTGAAGATGCCATCTCTCATGTCCTCCACTCCTCCTCACTCACATCGACAGCAAAAGTGGGAACTACGTAAGACTGCTATTTATTGACTATAGCTCAGCCTTTAACACCATAGTTCCCACCAAGCTAACCTCCAAACTCCTGGATCTCGGCCTGAATCCTTCTCTCTGCCACTGGATTGAGGACTTCCTCACTGGCAGGCCTCAGGTGGTGAGAATAGGCCAGTCCACCTCCACCTCCATCACCCTGAGTGTGGGAGCTCCACAGGGCTGTGTCCTGAGCCCCTGCTCTACTCTCTCTACACGCATGACTGTTTGTCCACACACAGCTCCACCTCTATCATCAAATTTGCTGATGATACTGTTGTCCTGGGCCTCATTTCCAACAACAATGAGGCGGCATACTTGGGCGAGGTGGAGCATCTAACATCATGGTGCCAGGACAACTGTCTCTCTCTGAATGTTGGCAAGACCAAAGAAATGATTGTGGACTTCAGGAAGAGACAGCAACGGACATACTCCCCCTCATGATCAGCGGGTCACCAGTAGAGAGAGTGAGCAGCTTCAAGTACCTGGGAGTAAACATCTCCGAGACCTGACCTGGACTGCTCACATTCAGACACAGGTGAAAAAGCCAGGCAAAGACTGTACCACCTGCGCCAGCTGAGGAAATTCAGGGTTTCACCAGCTATCCTGAAAACTTTCTATTTAGGGGCGATAGAAAGTGTTTTAACTCAGTGCATCACAGCGTGGTATGGGAACAGCACCAGTCATGACCGCAAAGCCCTGCAAAGAGTAGTGCGCTTATCCGAGCGTATCTCAGGGTCAGCTCTCCCGTCTCTGCAGGACGTCTACACCAAACGCTGCAAAGGTAGAGCTACCAAGATCATCAAGGACTCTAATCACCCTGCAAACCCTCATTTCACGCTGCTACCATCTGGTAGCGCTTCCGAAACCTGATGGCCAAAACTGAGAGACTCAGGAGGAGCTTCTTCCCCCAGGCCATCAGACTCCTGAACTCAGTCACTTAACATCACGTGACTTCACTTCAGGATAAACATCGATACACTGACATTGCACTGCACTTTCTGTTCTCATTGTTACTGTGTAACAACCTGTCATAAACCTGTTTGCACATTATACTCTTTATACATTTGTTAACCACATATTTATAAGTCTACAGTTTACTCACTGCAAAGTCTACTTCAATTATTTTATTCCACTTTATCCTTATTTGTTACCTTTTTTTTTTCTCTTGACTTGATTATTTATAATTCTACAGATATAGACATATATATATATATATAGAGTACTTTTTTTATATCCTATTTCTATTATAATTTCTTCCTTGTGTTTTTAACTGTGAATTTGCACTGTCCATGGAGCGGACCTGTTTACATTTCACTGCCGGTTGTATATTCTGTATATAACTGTGTATGTGACAAATAAAACTCTTGAATCTCTTGAATCAAAGTCAGAGTTTCACTGTACTATGATATATGATCCTGACAGGGATGCAAAAATAGAACAAAGATGGCAAAAAGAAACTGAAAATCAAAAGGTTGAACTTATCTTGAAGAACATCATAATAGGTAAGCAGGGAGCAGCAGTGAGTATAACTGAGAATGAATTCATAAAGAAGTGGTTCAGTGTACCAGAATCTCAAGAGATTCAAGAGTTTTATTTGTCACATACACAGTTATATACAGAATATACAACCGGCAGTGAAATGTAAATCTGTTCCACGTGTCTTTATATGTAGGAAAGAATTGGGAAACAAAAGACTTAGGGCCAATGATGAAAAAAGCTGAACAATGCCAGTGGGAGCCAACCATAAATCCGTTAATTTTTCATTCAAATGACAAAAATTTCATTCAAATTTTGTGTGCAACACAAGTGATAGGGACTCCTCAGGAAATAGTCATTGATGAAAAAATACAACAACAGATGACAATAGCACCTAAAACAAAGGAGACTATTGATGTTGAACTTTTTAATGAAGCAGAGCAACAAGTGCCTACTGAATTATGGTCTCAACATGATACAGATGTAGGATTGGTAAAGTCAGCTAGCCCTATAATCATCCAGCTAAAACCAGGTGCATGTTTGCCTAGAAAATCTCAGTATCCTTTAAAGCCTGAAGCTGAGGCAGGCATTAAGAATACTATTGAAGGTCTTCTAAAAGCAGGAGTATTGATAGAAACAAATAGCTATTGTAACACTCCAATTCTTCCTGTAATTAAAGCGAACAAATCTAAATGGCGTCTTGTGCATGATTTGAGAGCAATTAATGACATAGCAGAAGACTGGCCAGCTGATGTGCCAAATCCGCATACGCTGCTAACGAATGTACCCCCGGATGCTAAATATTTCACGGTAATTGATCTCTGTAATGCCTTTTTAGCATTCCTATAGAAGAAAAAGTAGACATTTGTTTTCGTTTACTTATGCTGAAAAACAGTACACATATACTCGAATGCCACAGGGATTTAAGCATTCGCCGCATATTTTTAATCAGGTTCTCAAGGCTGATTTAGAAGACCTTATGATGGAAAGTACTCTGTTGCAATATGTAGATGATTTGATGATTTGTTCAACAACACGCGAACAGTGTCACAAAGATTCTATTAAAGTACTTACAAAGTTAGCAGAAGGAGGGACACAAGGCTTCTAAAAGTAAACTGCAGTACTGTCAGCCGCAGGTTGAGTATTTGGGAAAATTGATATCACATGGCACAAAAGCTATAGCTCCAGCTCAGTTGGAGGGTATAAGTAAAGCACCTTTGCCACAGACTGTAAAACAAATGATGACTTTTTTAGGAATGACAGGATTCAGTGCTGATTGGATAGAGGACTATGCAATAAAAACAGCTCCATTGAGAGAAATAATGAAACAAGCAGGACTGCAGAAATTGAGTAATCAGCTAAAATGGAATACAGATGCTTTAATAGCATTTGAATCTATAAAGAAGGAATTACAAAGAGCACCAGCACTTGGAAATCCTGATTACACAAGAGAGTTTTATTTATATGTGGCAAACAGAGAAGATGGATATGCATCAGCTGTTCTGATGCAGGAGACTTGTAGTGGCAGGAAAAAGCAACCTATTGCATATTATAGTACTAAACTTGACAATGTAGCTCAGGGTTATCCACCATGCTACCAGAGTCTTGCAGCAGTGCACTATGCATATGAGAAAGCATCTACAATTACTATGGGATATCCAGTGACTCTTGTTGCACATCATAAAATTGTGGAATTGATAGAACAAGGAAAATTTGTTTTGACTCAGGCGCGTATTTTAGCATATTCATCACTGTTGACATATCCAGATGTTACCATTAAGAGATGTAATACAGTGAATCCAGCTGAACTGATTCCTTTGCAGCATGAAGGAGAGCCGCATGATTGTGTGGCCAGTTCCCTGGCATTCACTAGATTACGTCCAGATCTTGAATCTACACCAATTGCTGAAGCAGAAGTGATCTACTTTGTAGATGGTTCAAGTTATAAAGATCATTTGGGAAATCATGCAGGATATTCAGTAGTAAGAAAAGAAGGGGAGAACTTTGAGCCTGTAATATCTCAATACTGTGCACAGCCATGCTCTGCTCAGTTAGCAGAACTGAAAGCTCTTACGGCTGCATGTCAGGTAGCAAAGGGACAAATAGCGAATATCTTTACAGATTCAGCTTATGCTCATGGTGTGTGTCATTTGTTTGGAGCAGTGTGGAAGCAAAGAGGGTTCAAAAAGAGTGATGGAACTCCCATCCAGCATGCTGAACAGATATGTGAGTTGATTTCTGCTATGATGCTACCAAAACAATTAGCCATCATTAAATGTCAGGCTCATAAAAAAGGAAATGATTTTGTCATTAAAGGTAACAACATGGCAGACGTGGAAGCTAAAAAGGCATCGGGATGTCAAGTAGCAATATTAACACCAGTAGTTCTCATAGAACCACAACCTCAACTGGATGATATTATTAGAATACAGCAGCAAGCTGGCCCGTATGAACATTCAGTGTGGAATCAAAGGGGGGCCACACAAGATGAAAAAGGTCTTTGGCGCTCACATGATGGACAGATTGTTGCATCAACAGCACTTTTAAACATCCTCATTTTGGATGCACATGGTTTTGACCATTGTGCAAGGGGGAGGTGATAAAGAAAATAAAAAATCAAGGATATTGGTCTCCATATTTATATACAATGGTAGACAATTTTCTGTCCACATGTGAAATTTGTGCCAAAAATAATGTTAGGAAAGGAACAGCGACACCAATAGGTCACATACCAGTACCAGAAGGGCCATTCAAGCATCTGGTAATGGATTATGTGGACATGATAAAGAGAGTACAAGGCAAAAGGTACATGTTTGTGAAAATAGACAGATTTAGCAGATGGGTGGAAGCAACACCATCAGCAGATGAAGGAGCAGGAACAGTTATTAAATTTCTGACTAGAGAGGTAATTCCTAGATTTGGAATACCATCAGAAATAAGTTCGGACAATGGATCGGCATTTATTCAAAAAACTGTAAAACAAGTTTTACAACAGTTAAGAATAAAACAGAGACTAGGATGTGTCTACCACCCAGAATCACAAGGTTGTGTAGAGAGGGTGAATGGAACTCTCAAGGCAAAACTTAACAAATTGTGTGAAAGTACTAAACTTAACTGGATTGATGCCTTACCACTTGCATTAATGAGTTATCGCATGCAAACTAACAGAAATACGCATCTAACACATGAAATGCTTACGGGTCGACCCATGCCTGTGCCATATTGTAGAGGACCGCACAAAGGACCTCCTTTGGAACAATTGCAACTGGAGTTGAGATCATATATGAAAAAACTAACTGCAATACATAAAGCTATATATTTGCAGGAAATAAGAAAGCAGCCCAGAGAGGAGACGGAGACACCTTGTCCAGTTGTTCCAGGTGATCAGGTGTATCTGAGGGTGTTCAGGAGAAAGTGGAATGAACCTAGGAGAGAGGGACCGTACAAAGTGGTGACAGCTACGCCGACAGCGGTCCAAGTGGAAGGAAGCACCACCTGGTATCATCTGAATCACTGCACAAGAGTTCCCAGGAGGGAAACAAGAGCGCAAGATGAAAGGGTGCAATATGCTGAAAGCTCAGAGAAGCAAGGAGCTGGGTTATGAGAGCATTGGAGATTGATTCGAGCACCTCCAATGAGGACGAAGAAGATGAATAATGATGAGCCAGACCCTGGGTGTATGTGCTAGCCTAACCGCTCCCCAAAGGGTGACCCTCTCTACGATGCGCAAAGTATCTGGGTTGAAGAAGATGTCTACAGTGCAAAAGAGTTTTTAAATATATGTAACATGATTATTTTTGATGTATTTTACATAACTGTGACAACCACAGGCAAGGCTGAACAAAATCCACGCACATGCTTATAACAATGTTTAATTTTGAAGGAAAGGATTAGGGAGAGTTGAATCTTTTACTCTTTTTGGAAAAAGAAAAAACTGAAAAGAAAAAAAAAGTCTGAAAAGAGATGTTTGGTTCTACTTCTCCTCTGGAGTGTGGTTGCAATAATCTGGTCATTGGAAATGAAACTAAGTAACTTTAGTTTCTGTAGCATAACTGAGGAGGCTGGATTTTGAAGCTACACTCTGGGTAAAGAATAGTGAAAGTGAGGCTTGATAAGCCTCAAAGGGGGGAAATGTTGAAGTGTTTATTGCAAAGGTGGCACAGTCCACAAAGACATGCTTTCTGTTGTGTGTAGATGTCATCTTCAGACTTCTCGTCCACACTTGTTGCAAAAGCAGCTGGTCAGTCTTCAGTCTTTGTTCTCATCTCAGTCCTGCATGAGAAGGCTCCATCAAATGGTGTTGCACCAATCATTGATATGCAAAACGTCCATTGAATCCTTCACACCTTGAGAATGTTGAAGTGTTTATTGCATTAATAATAAGTATTTTATTACAATTTAACTGTATGATTATACACTATTATTTACATCTGTATGATGATATTCAGCTGAGGGAGTGCAGGGGTCTGCAGGAGACTGGAAGACCACCCCTCACAGTGTTGGGTGTTAAGTCCATATATGGACATAGTGCTGGACTCAAGCCAAGTTAAGACATGTGGGGGAAAGATAAACAATGACGTAGTATGTTTGGAATGTGTAGGAACTGCCTATATAATGGAGGATTTCCCTGAGTCATCAGGAGCTCTGCAGATCGACTCGGTTTTGTTTGAAAGAATAAAACCTATATTCTGGCATCAAAGACTGAGTGAAGTGTTATTTCCAAAGAAGAGGAAAAACGGCATCATTTAAACCACAACAAGAACAGTCACTGAAGGTTAGAGCAAACGCTTGTCCCTCTTTCTGAGGACACAGGATGTGAACTTGTGCAGCAGGGATCCTGTGATTAAAAGAACATATAGCACAACAAAGAACAAAAGCATACATGATATTTGTCATTGGTCAGAAGTTTGATGTGGTCAGATTAAAATAGTTTCTGGCAATAAGCCATTAAATCTATGTACTTAATAAAGTGGTCAAGGCTGAGAATAAAAGAAGATCTCACAAGCTCTTACATTGTTTCTGGAAACATTAAAATAAATTGCCTTATAATAAAAAAAAAAAACAACAACAATCATTGTTGGTTTTAATCACCCTTTTCATGAAGAGTATCAGCAAAATATTCAGTGTAACCAAATACAGAAATTCAATTCCATAGATGTCCAAAAACATTGTTGCAAGTCAAATGGACAAAATACAAAGACTCAGAAATCAAATAAGTTCAAAATCAAATGCATTGTTACAATACAATGATAAAATAAATGTTTGCACTTAGGTAAGAATGAGAAATGCATAAATTCACGTAAATTTTGATATTTAACTTGGTGAGACACATAATAACTAACTGATTTAGTAAATCTGAAGAAAGACAAAAACAATAACTGGGAGAAATTCACAGTCATAATACAGTCTAGATGTAAAGACTTAAATAAAATAGAATACATTTTGTGAGGCTGATGTAGATGTAGATTTGACTTTGTCTGTGAAGATCAAATCTATGTGGCTGCATTTAGCTGTGGCTATGTGTAAATCATGCCCCAAACATGGTGAGGAGGGTTTTACAATTGTGATGCAAATTTGGTCCTGTTGTAACAGGAAGCCAGCATGAGAATGTGAGTAAGGTGTGGTTGGCTCAAACCAGTGTTTTTGTTAGGGAGCATGATAAAGTGCAAAGGTCAGAGTTACCGAATCCTGCTGTGATGAAAGCATTTTCATGGTTAATGCAGTTGTAAATTACACTGTAGCCACATGGCAATTCTGTGCTCCTGTACATGGTTTTACTGCAGCTATATGGAAAATAGCAGAGTTTTCCACTCAGGAGACAAACAAATTCAACATAGAAACACATGAAACTGGAAATGGCTAAACAATTCCAGTATTAAAGTTATTCCAATTTTCACAAGATACATGGCCTAGAATGCAAAGCATCAACAACCTTTATCCTAAGTGTTTCATACAACACATACAGTAAAGCAATCATGTGTTTTAAAGAATAAACTTAACTAGTCTATGTGTATATATTAATACAAACAACTATAATGTGTGTTCAATGCGCACAATGTGTTTAGTACAATTACAAATTTGAAAATACAAACAGGATCATTGCAATTTGGATGTTTCACTATTAAACTCTATGAGGCTGCTAGTCCACTAGCCAATAAGGTTAACAGCTGAAGGCCTTGCATGAACACTGTGGTTAACTCACTGAGAGTTTTACCTGCAAATGAGCGCTGATCTTTACCCTTAGAAAGTGATTTCCTAGTTTTCTGAAAATAAGGTGGAGGTCGACCTTTACCCAGTGACCAGCATCTCTCCTCTGAATGGCCTATTTTCTGACAGGAACTGCAAAACCGGTTCTCTTTGCCATAGGATTGAATGCTATGTTCTCCTGGAGTTTGAGGATTTTCATGACTCTCTAATGCTTGTACACCATGCGTACTGGTACATGACTCTGCGCTATTACGGTACTGCATCACCTTAAGAACTGAAATGGGCACACTTTCTTGAGTTGCACATGCATTTTCTGAACTAAATGTTTCAGATTCATTAGAGCAAGTCAGCTCATCTAAGAAGTGAACATGCTTTTTAGTCCCATCGCTGTTAAGCGTTTTGGGAGACATTAACTTTTTAGCATTTAGCTTAGCCTTGAGATCTGCAATGGTCTCCTTGTGATTTTACACTTTTCAGTCAGGGCTAACTGCTCAGCTAGTAATTTATCTAGCTGTGCTTGAAGATCTTGAATCTTTGCCTCAGACTTTTCTGCTTCTGCATTTTTAGAATGCACTTCTTTACATTTCTCATCTAGACTTGATAATAGAAATGGTATCACATTATGTAGCCTTTTAAAACTTATGAAGTTTAAAGCCTCAATTATTTTACCATGTTTTGATTTCTTTTGGTGTTTGCCAATTATGTCCCACCATCGAATCATTTCATCATCTGAACTTTTAATTCCAATATACTCTTTCTTGAGTTTGGACAAGGTAGGCTCAACTTTTTCACTCCATAAAGCAGACAATAAGTCACTGTTATCAGAAATTTTTCCTTCCATCCCCGAGGAGATAATCTGAATATTCTCGGATTGTACAGTAATGGGACTATTGAAGCTATTTAAAACCTTCTAATTTCTGTTTCATGCAATTCATAAACAATGAAAACAGACTTACCAATTCCTTGGTCAAAAGGTCAGCTTTAATCCATTCACAATCAGCTGTGAAAAAATGTCCTCATTCTGATGAATTTCAGAAGATTCACTGCAAGGGATCCCGGGTTTCGGCACCATCTGTAAGGGCGGATCCTCTACAGTGGTTCTGACTGCAGGGTTGCCGAATGACTAAAGAAACGTTATCAGCAAGATGATAGAAAACTGTACATTTCTCATCTTTACCACCCACTGCAGCTTATACCAACGACGGAAATAAGCGCAGTTACAATAGCTAAACGTGGGAGAGCGTTGCTATAATGTGACTATATTGTATTGCAATAGGTAACACTTCAAAGTCAATACCAAATCAAAACTAGTTAGCACATCATTTGTAATTGAAAGAATTTAATGACAAAATCTAGTTATGGTTACACTTAAAATAGTTACAAAATAAATGTGAGATGATGAAAACTTATACCATTAATCGTACCCAGCATGAATGTTACCTGAGAGAGATAGAGAGAGAGGGGGAGAGAGAGACAAAGAAGAGAAGAGAGCAAAGGAGAGAAGAGCCAAAGAGAAGGCCCCCAAGAAGAGCGAGCCAGAGACTCAAATAGCCAGAGAATAAAAAGACCCAGAGCAACAGTTACAATCTTCTTTTATCTATTCCTTGACCATGTGACTGAAACCCTAATGTGAGCCATTCAAACTGACCAATCAGACCAAACTTCCCCCATGGTGTTACAGGTGTGACACACATATGGCCTACAGGCCTTCAGCATTTCTTTGTCTTTAGGAATTCCAAATGGCCCTCCTGGAGAGAGATGGGGGTTGAAAACAGTAAAGCAAATGTCTTTGTTCATTTTCAAAAATCAAATATCTTTGATTATTTTCAATTCTTTCAAAGGGTAGATTTGAGATTGGCCTGTTATTGACTAATTCTGTAGGATCAAATTGCGTCCTTTAAATAAGTGGTTTAATAATAGCTAACTTAAAAGTTTTGGTACATATCCTAGTGACAAGGATGAATTAATGATATTAAGAAGAGGATCTATGACCTCTGGAAGCATCTCTTTTAGTAGCTTAGTCGGTATAGGTTTGTGCATAAATGTTGATTTTGATCATTTAATGAGTCTAGCCAATTCTTCCTCTCCTATGGAGGTGAATGAGTGGAATTGTTCCTCAGTGACACTACACTACAATGCACTGTCTGATGCGATACTGTAGTAGACGGCTGCATGGTTATAATTTTTTTCCTAATATTATCAATCTTGCACGTAAAGAAGTTCATAAAGTCATTACTGCTGTGTTGTTTATAAACATTAGAAGTTCAAGCTTTATTTCTTGTTAATTTAGCCACTGTATTGAATAAATACCTAGGGTTGTATTTGTTTTCTTCAAAGAGAGTCAAGAAATAAGCAGATCTAGTATAACTTTCTGTATGCAATCATGCTCTCTTTCCATGAAATACAAAAAAAAAAACTCCAGTTTTGTTTTATTCTAGCTGCGCTCCATTTTTCTTTCTGCTGTTTTAAGGCCCCGGGTGTGCTCATTGTACCACGGTGTTGGACTATTTTCTTTAATCTTCTTTAAGCGCCGGGGAGCAACTGTGTCTAAAGTGCTGGAAAAGAGAGAGTCAATAATTTCTGTTGCAACATTGAGTTCCTCTAGGCTATCTGGAATGCTGAGGAGATGAAACTGATGAGGAAGATTATTTACAAAGCAATCTTTAGTCGCAGCAGTGATAGTTCTGCCATATCTGAAGCGAGGGGACGGCTTTACAGCCTTTGCTAAATTAAGTATACATTATACTAGGTAATGATCTTAGATGTCATCGCTCTGCTACAGAATTTCAACGGTATCAACATTTATACCACGTGACAATATTAGGTCTAACGTATGGATACGGTGATGAGTGGGTCCTGACACCTGTTGCCTAACTCCAATAGAGTTTAGAATGTCTCTAAATCCCAATCCCAATGCGTCTTTTTCATTGTCTACATGGATATTGAAATCACCAATAAGTACTTTATCTTGCAGCCAGTACTAACTCTGATAGAAAATCAGCAATTTCTGTATGGTAAAAAGTCTGTATGGTGCCCTGGTGGCCTGTATACAGTAGCCAGGACAAATGTCAAATGGGATTTATCAATTACACTACATAATGTTACATAAAGCACCAAAACTTCAATGGAATTATATTTGAAACTAGACTTCTGAGTAATACTGAAGATATTATTATAAATTACAGCAACCCCTCCCCCATTCCCTTTCAGACACGGCTCGTGTTTATAACAATAATCTTGTGGGTGGTCTCATTTAAAGTAATGTAATTGTCAGGTTTTAGCCAGGTTTCTGTCTAACACAGCACATCTAGATTATTATGTGTAATCATATCATTAACAATAAGCGCTTTTGGGGAAAGCGATCGAATATTCAGCAGCCCAAGCTTTATCATTTGTTCATCTGTATTATATATGTTGTTTATTTGTTGAACATCAATTAAATTTGTACCGTTAAATGGTTTTGATGTTTTTTTGTATTTACTAATTCGGGGAACAGACACCGTCTCTGTGTGATAATATCTAAGTGAAAGAGTCTATGTGTAGGGATTTATCTGATTCTGGTGATGTGAGACAGCTAGCAGACGGTTGGGTAAGTCTGCTGTCTGACTTGGGCCCCAGTTAGTCAAGGTTTAGCTCTAAGTCTACGTGCCAAATTACTAGAAAGAGGAGCGGCACCATCCCAGGAGGGATGGATACCATCTCTTTTCAACAGATCAGGTCTATCCCAAAAGCTTTTCCAATTGTCTATGAACCCTATGTTATTTTGTGGACACCACTTAGACAACCGGCGACTGAGTGATGATAGTCTGCTAAGTATCTCATCACTCCTTTTAACGGGGAGGGGATCAGAACAAAAAACTTTATCTGCCATCGTACTTGCGAGTTTACACACCTCTTTAATGTTAATTTTGGTGATCTCCAACTGGCGAAGTTGAACATCATTAGTGCCGACGTGAATAATAATCTTAGAGAATTTATGTTTAGCATTAGCCAGCACTTTTAAATTTGCTTTGATGTATGTGATGTAAACATGTGACTATGGTGGCGTGTGTCTCTATTTTCACATTTCACATAATAGAATCACCAATAACTAGGGCACCAGGGAAAGGAGTGGAAAGCAGCATCATGTTTTCATAATCGATGGAAGCAAAAATCAAAAACTAAACTAAAATACAGCACTAAATAGCTGATTCTTGAGAGCAAGGGGGCCAACGCAGCTTGCGTACTCTGCGTATAGGGAGGATCAGCTCTGAATTTCACAGTTACTTTCCAAATTAATGTAGAAAACAACTTAAAGACAGTACATTGTACATATTTGTTTAAACATTAGACATTCAACATTACATTATAATTGAAAGCAATCAATTTCAATTTTGCTTTTAATTTAAGTAAACTTAAAACAATCTTCACATAAAGCCATTATAATAAATGTCATATTTACCTGATGCCTTAATAGATATTGGTAGGGACATGTCTCTAGCATGTCCCAAGCTTTCCTGTAGCTCAAACAATAAGAGTGTGGCGCTAGCAATGCCAAGGTCATGGGTTCAATTCCCAGGGAAAGCAAGAACTGACAAAATGTAAAAATGTGTACCTTAAATGCAATGTAAGTAGCTTTGGATAAAAGTGTCTGCCAAATGCTTAAATGTAAATGTAGCATCCCTACTAAATTATACGCCCCCGATACTGAGAAAGGCGGGCAAAGGTAACTGTCCTGACAGGTCGACTCACCAGAACCATTATGACAAGCATTATGATAAGCACCATTAAGTTTTAACATTTAATCCTCAAAACATACTAGTATCTATTTTCATGCTACTAGTACTTCTTTTTTTAGATAGTAGTATCTATTCCATTAAGTACTAGTACGTATTCATTAGTTACTAGTACTTATTAGCTACTAGTGCCTAAACATAAGAGGGAGATTTTAAAGCATTTTGAAACACTTCCTGTTGCCAGTTGGTGGCACTATGATTTTGACTCACAATAATCACATACATGTGATCAGCCTCTTACAACGAACACAACAGCTGAAGTTTCATCCAAATCAGTTCATGTATGCAGAGGTTATAACACACTTCCTGTTTCCCATTTCTCTGCATAAATCCGTTGCCTTGCCATGGCCAAACCATTCAAGATATCAAATATCCGCTCGCAATTTAGTATCAATGCCTTGGCTTCATGCTGACTGAGTTTGGTTGCGATCAGATGAATCCCCTAGGAGGAGCATGCGTTTTTCAAAAAACCTATAATAGACGATTTCCTGTCGGTCTGACGTATGAAAATGAGCGTGAAAGTTGTTTGGCCCAATGAGCTCTAAAACCGTATGAAGTTTGGTTTGTGTCGGTGAAAAGGGGTGCGCTAAAGAGCCCCTCAAAAACAACCATATAAAAGAGTATGCCAAAACTCTTTTAGGAGCAAAACACAGGAACAAAACACAACAACTTAAAGCTGCAAGCATCATTAAAGGGGCCCTCGCACCCGGGGCCAACAGTGGCCTCAGGAAAACAGTGAATAGTGGGCGACATGCATTAAAGCAGGTAGATATAGGAGAAAAATAGCAAAGTCTTTTCGATGTGCCACACTTCCTGCTGCCAGAACGTGGCGCTTTGACTATAACTGAATACTGGCATGTAGATGTCTTCAGGCCACGACTATTATCAAACATGTGAAGTTTAAGGTAGATTAGACATTGTGTGCCTGACTTTCAACAGCTTCATGTTTCATGGCGAAACAGACTTTGTCAGATCATCACGGACACGCCCTTCAGCGTGATCCTCACAAGATCCTCACAATTTAACATCACCAAGGGCTTAAAATTAGACAAAATATGATGCTGATCTGAGAAATCTCTATGAGGAGCTAATCACAATGAAAAACGAGGCATTTCCTGTTGCCAGCAGGTGGCGCTATGACTGTAACTAAATATTGGCACGTAGATGTCTTTAGGCCAGGACTTTTATCAAACATGAAGCCTTGGGGCAGATCGGACATTGTATGCCTGACTTGGCGAAACATCCAACTTTGTCAGGTCGCCACAGACACGGCCTTCAGTGAAAATTCTGAAGAATGTTTTTTTTTTTTTTTTACATTTTGGACACTCCACACTGAGCAAAGCAGATACTTCAGACATCTCCATGTAATCAGTCAGTGGCAGGGCCCACTGTGAGGGTGCTTGACACCCTAGATAAGATTATGGTTAGGGATGGGCGTGCTGATCCCTGCAAGTCAGAGTCAGAGAAACATTTAAAGGTGGGGGGTGTTTCTGTCAATCTCATGTCTTGAGTATCTATAGAGTAGTATTGCATCCTTCATATCTCTGAAAAGTCTTTAGTCTTATCATATTTATAAAAGACAGATACGCTGTACCGAGTCTTTCCGAATAAAACTGAGCGGCTGGAGGCGTATCGTGTGGGCGGAGCTAAAGAGTCACGTTCATGTTGTTTACTTGATGTGCACTTACACTCCGATAGCCAACAACACACAGACATTTGAAGCAGCTTTACTCACTGCCTGTGGTTCCAACGCATGGCCGTGAACCTTTATCGTTGTGAAGAACGATTGTTCTAATGCTCCATCTTTCAGCATTAGAAGACTCAAAATCTCTCAAAAAAATCTCATGAAATTACAACTTTTTGGAGGAATCGGAGGAGAATAACTCTTGGTCTAAGAACTTTTTAGATTAAAATATTTTCTCAGGGAGAGCACACACCTTTCAGTGCTTCAGATCTTATCAGTGAGGGAAAGTGACATTTTCCTGTATCTTCCATAGTTGTGGGAGAGAATTCCATCAATTTAAAGGTAAAGTGTGGTACGGTAACAGAATTGACGCAAGATTTATGGACACACATTTTTATAAGATAATAATAACAATTTAATGTAGAATTAGGAAAATAATTATTTGGGGCTTTTATAACTAAAATATAAATGAAATATTACCAAAAGAAACGTAAAATAAATTAAAGCTGCGAGCAGCGATGACGGGCCCAAGCCGGTGGCACCGCCACCCCGGTGGCTTCGGGGCGACTGTGCACGACAGGCAATATGCATTTAAACAGGAGAATATTTAAAAAAATATATATTTTAAATATGTCACATTTACCGCAGCAGCTGGTGCCACTATGACCACAAGCCACACCCATGATGTCATTGAAATATAGATTAATTTTATTGTCACAGGATATAATAGGTCACTTTCAAATATGTGCAAAGTTATCTTTTGCAGCTCAAAAATTCATAAGTCCAGAATGCCAGTATTTAATTCAAGGTATTTGTATAGTTTTTTTTGTTTTTTTGTTTTTTTCACACTAAAGTGATAGTTATTTGTGTTAGCCTATGATATGAAATGCATCTAAACTCTATTGTTGCGTACGTGTAAACATGGGTACGCACAACACATATTATACGTTAAAATATCTTAAGATCAATCATCATTGCGTAAAGTACATTAGGTAAGTTGTTTATTTATTAATTTTTTGTAGCTAAAATAATGTTTTAACAAAATGACTGTCAAAGTCATTTGAATTCACCTCATTAACTGCAGCAGTCGGTGCTGCTATGAGCACAAACCACAACATCTATGAGATCAATTCAATTTAGATGAATTTCATGTCAGATGATGTCAAAGGTCAATTTCAAATGAGTGCAGAATACCGTCCGAATGCTGATGTTGTATTATCCTAACATTTCTCTTCATGTGTTTTTGACCTACCTTAGCTACTGTTTGTTCACCAATCTCATGCACCAAAAAGCGTGCTTTCATTTAAATATGGGAGGTATCCAATAAAAAGTGCTAATTACAAAATTAATAAATGGAGCCAAATCACAGAAACCTCAACAACGATTTTAATATCAGTGTCAGGTATGAGTAAGATGCGCGTCTAAATTTTATGGAAGTTTATTATAAACAGCCACTTTTATAAAATCATGTGAAATTTACTTTTTTAATAAATTTGAATTCTATCAGTAAATAATTAATTTAAAGACATGCGTCATACGTGATCTTTGCAAACACAGCACATGGCCTTCTGTAAAGCCCATGTATCTTGTATAGAACACACACACACACACACACACACACACACACACACACACACACACACACACACACACACACACACACACACACACACACACACACTGTAAAAAACACCTCTGAAAAAGAAAAAGAAAGAATGAAGAATACTATCTGAATAAATACATGAAATCTCAGATGTCATGTGATAAGAATTGTCACTCAAATGTCATTTAGAAAATGAGTCCTGTCTGAATACTGATATAGTGTCATAGTTTAATTTCAAATGTGAAGTTATCATTTGCTGCAATATGATTTTTAAATCCGTTAAATATAAAATAACTATATTAAAGTAATCTGAATATGCCACATTTACTGCAGCAAATATAATCATTAACCACAACAGCCTCATCCGTGAGATCATTTAAATTTAGATGAATTTCATGTCATATGATATCATAGGTCCCTTTGAAATGAGTGCAAAGTTATCTTTTGCAGCTTACATTTTTACAATTTACAATTTTACAATTTTTACATTTTTATGGAAGTTTATTATAAACAGCCACTTTTATAAAATCATGTGAAATTTACTTTTTTAATAAATTTGAATTCTATCAGTAAATAATTCATTTAAAAGACATGCGTCATACGTGATCTTTGCAAACACAGCAAAGATAAGCAAATACTGCAGTTGCAACCATCCCCCTTACACACACACACACACACACACACACACACACACACACACACAGAGAGAGAGAAAGAGAATGCAAAGACAGAGAGGCATGCTTTAGCTGTCAGGCACCCATCCCCTCTCTCACACACACACACACACACACACACACACACACACACACACACACACACACACACACACACACACACACACACACACACACACAGAGAGAGAGAAAGAGCCAGAGACAGAGACAGAGAGGGAAACAGGGTTTTTTTTCCATCAAAACTAAGTCAACAGTGCCATCTATTGGACAATGAAGGTTTCCCTTTTTTGTCCTTCATTTAATCCCTCGCCATAGCAGCAGCGTTTGAGATATCCTATAATCGTTCGCACTATAGCATCTTCAGTGTCTTTGTTTCATGTTGACCGAGTTTGGTGTCGATTCCATGCATCTCCTACGAATAGTTTATAATAACTCAGAGCCTGATTTATCCAAAATTCCAAATTCAAACCAAAATATCTGACTTCCTGTTGGTCAGAGCTAATGACTGTAAATTAGAAAGATGTACGGCTCGATGAGAACAATATATATACAGAGTTTGATGACTGTAGATAAAACTATCCCCCCCCACTTTTGTCAAAAGGTGGCGCTACTGAGCCCCTCCACCACACCCATTTCTAAGACTTTGGCCATATCTACTGGAAGGCATCACTGATGTGTGTGTTGAGTTTCAAGCCATTTCAAGCATGCTAAGAGTCTCAAAAACACCCTAAAAGATTATTCAACTTTGACACGTTGCCATGGCAACAGTATTTAAAATATCATGAATCCATTCATATGTCTATATCTGTCATGTTTTGACATTATACTGATGAAGTTTGAAGTAAATCGGGTGAAAATAAGACGGTGATTCAAAGCATTTTTGATAAAACAAGCACTTCCTGCTGCCAGTTGGTGGCGCTATAACTTTGACTCACAAAAGTCATATCCATGTGATCGGCCTCTTACAGCGAACACACAGCTGAAGTTTCATCCAAATCGGTCAATGTATGCTAAAGTTATAACACACTTCCTGTTTCCCATTTCTCGCCATAAATTCGTCTCCTGCCACGGACAAACCGTTCGAGATATCAAAAATCCGTTCGCAATTTAGCATCCTCAATGCCTTGACTTCATGCTGACCGAGTTTGGTGCTGATCGGGTTAATCGCCTAGGAGGAGTATTTCAAATTCCACAGTATGCGTTTTAAAACGACCCATAATAGCTCACTTCCTGTCGGGCTGACGCATAACTTAGAGTGCGGATGTTGTTCGGCCCGATGAGCTCTATATGTGCACCGAGTTTCATACTAATACATGCAAGCGTTTTTGATTTATGGACAGTTTTCTTTTTTTTTTCAAGGGGGCGCTGTCGAGCACCCCTGCCACGCCCGGGTACCAAACCCAGCCCAAACCCTGATGGCCGCGCGTTCCGACGAGTGTGCAAAGTTTCAAGAGTTTTCGAGCATGTTAAGGGCCCCAAAAAGGCGAAAGAAAAATAAAAATAAAAAAATAAAAAAATAAATAAAATAATAATAATAATAATAATAATAATAATAATAATAATAATAATAATCCTTAGAAGAACAATAGGGCCTTCGCCCTTTCAGGGCTTGGGCCCTAAATATATTGATTACACAATAATACATGATGGAAAAAATACACAGACAACAAGAAATCATGATTTTCAGATATAAGACACTTTTACAGAAAAATGTTATATAGTGATCCATGACAATGAGTAACAAATTATTAAAATAATTAAAAATATAACCATTTGAAAAATAAATAATGACTTTGGAGACCTGCAATAGAATCACCATATGCAGGCCTGTTGTAGCTCTGGCTATATCAGAGATAAAGTGAGGTGAAGTAAACGCCCAACATGATTCTGATATCTTGACTTCGAAGGAATTTACATGCTCAAGTTTCTAGTAAATTACACGTGTCTTGTATGTGTTTTTATACATTTATGCCAATACATTTCTCCACCCCTGATGATGCAATTTAGTTTCAGAGCCCGCCCTATAAAAGGGCATCTTCTGCCCTGTCAGAGAGAAAACCGCTGCTGTGTTGCTGGTGAAGTCTCAGGATTTACAAGACTATACAAGAATAGTGAGTGTACAATTTAAAGCTTTATGTAGCTAATGTCTTTTTCAGCAATATTGGGGCAGTTAACCGGCTTTCTGTCATTATAATTGGAATGTGACAGCAGTAGCTTGAATGAATCCATGCAGCCTTTTACCAATTAAATAACATAACGATGAAAATAAAATGCACAATCAGTATGAGGATGAAAAATATTGTGGGGGATATTATTTTTTAATTTCCATACATCAACATCTGTACAATGTAACTTAAAGGGGTCCTATATGCTTTTTCACCTTTTCAACTTTAGCAAGTGTGTAATGTTGCTGTTTGAGCAAAAAAAAAAAAAAAAAAAGGATCTGCAAGGTTACAAAGATCAAAGATCCACTCCAAAGGGAGATATATTATTTAGCAGAATCCACTTTCCAAGAATTAATACACTAGAATGAATCATTTGGACTATTTTGTGTTTTTGAAGAAAGTGAAAAAAGTTTTAGGAGAAATGAAAGAAGAAGAAAAATAATTTTTGGAAGAAAAAAAAATAGTGAGATGGAAAACAAAATCAGAACTTTCAGGAAGGATCTAAGACACTAGCTTAACTTCTCCTTTATTTACTTTTGGCCATTAGTCTAGGTTTGGTCTAGGTTTGGTATTCACTTGTACTTGATATGACGTTAACTCTTATTTGAATTTATTTATTTTTTTAAATCATATTAACATTTTTAGATACACATTAATTTCTGTGGCATTCAGGACCCCTGCTGAAAGTAATATTAACTCTATTGTTTTATAGATGAGTGCATCCGAACTCCAGGAAAGGTAATCCTGCTCAGATTCCTACAATGATTGAATCTTGGCACTTCACTACATTTTACTGCTGCATTACTCACACGATTAAAGTCTATAACAAAATGAATCATTCTGAAAATAACTGAAAATAACTCAAATCAAGAATTTATGAAATCCAAATATATTATATGTCTGTCGCTGCAACAGTGAGGTAACAATCGGACACTCTCTGAATAAGAACGAGGAGGAGTTTAGAGCCAGAAGGAGACACACTGTTCAACAATGCCTGCAGAGCCATGAGATACACTGCAGTGAGGTAAAACATCTTATGCTTCATATCTGCTGGGCTATACCTTCTTGAAATAACTCACAAAATGGTTTTGTAGCTGCTGAAGATCAAATGTTTTCAAAATCAAACCGTGTGTTTCAGAATGAGGTGCCACACATTGCATTACTGGGTTCTGGAGGAGGACAAAGAGCCATGGTGGGTTTGCTGGGATCCCTGGTTCAGCTCCAGAAAGTGGGACTTCTGGACTCTGTCCTTTATCTGAGTGGAGTCTCTGGATCCACCTGGTACGAACCCTGACAAAGAAAAACACACACACGCACACGCACACACACACACACACACACACAGACACAGACACAGATGGGTTGAATGTCAAAAATGAGAGCACTATCTTCCTCTGAAGGTGCATGGCCTCCCTATATCAGGAACCAGACTGGTCCACCAAATTAGAGGCTGTGAAAGACAAGATCATCCAGAGACTCAGCGGTCCTGGAGTCAGCTGGTCAGATGCATCTGCCAAACTGAAGAAATATTACTATGAGAAAGACATCTTCAGCTTGACTGACGTCTGGGCAGTGATGGTCGTCACGACATGTGTAAAAGAGGTATGTATTCATAACACAGCCTCCATGACTTACATGATTTATGAGGCGGTCACATTCAGGTTTAACAAGTACTACTTGTTGAATATTAGCAATTATAGTAACAGTATTGTAACATTGTTCAGATTACAAAATACCAGTAATACAAATCTACCTGCCATCTTCTGGTATAGGAAACATACATGAAAAAAATGAAATATGGAATTCATAATCTAATTTTAACCTGGAAATAAACAGCGATTTAAATAAATATGTAAAATATAGTGCTGTCAAATCAATTCATCACGATTAATCTCATCCAAAATAAAGGTTTGTGTTTACATAATACAAACCTGATTCCAAAGAAGTTGGGACACTGTACAAATTGTGAATAAAAAAGGAATGCAATCATTTACAAATCTCATAAACTTATTATTATTATAAGTTTAATTATTATTAAACTTAATATTTTATTCACAGTGAGCATGTTGAAATGTCATGCCAAATATTGGCTCATTTTGGATTTCATGAGAGCTACACATTCCAAAAAAGTTGGGACAGGTAGCAATAAGAGGCCGGAAAAGTTAAATGTACATATAAGGAACAGCTGGAGGACCAATCTGCAACTTATTAGGTCAATTGGCAACATGATTGGGTATAAAAAGAGCCTCTCAGAGTGGCAGTGTCTCTCAGAAGTCAAGATGGGCAGAGGATCACCAATTCCCCCAATGCTGCGGCCAAACATACTGGAGCAATATCAGAAAGGAGTTTCTCAGAGAAACACTGCAAAGAGTTTGAAGTTATCATCATCTACAGTGCATAATATCATCCAAAGATTCAGAGAATCTGGAACAATCTCTGTGCGTAAGGGTCAAGGCCGGAAAACCATACTGGATGCCGTGATCTTCGGGCCCTTAGACGGCACTGCATCACATAGAGGAATGCTACTGTAATGGAAATCACAACATGGGCTCAGGAATACTTCCAGAAAACATTGTCGGTGAACACAATCCACCGTGCCATTCGCCGTTGCCGGCTAAAACTCTATAGGTCAAAAAGAAGCCATATCTAAACATGATCCAGAAGCGCGAGGCGTTTTCTCTGGGCCAAGGCTCATTTAAAATGGACTGTGGCAAAGTGGAAAACTGTTCTGTGGTCAGACCAATCAACATTTGAAGTTCTTTTTGGAAAACTGGGACGCCATGTCATCCGGACTAAAGAAGACAAGGACAACCCAAGTTGTTCTCAGCGCTCAGTTCAGAAGCCTGCATCTCTGATGGGATGGGGTTGCATGAGTGCGTGTGGCATGGGCAGCTTACACATCTGGAAAGGCACCATCAATGCTGAAAGGTATATCCAAGTTCTAGAACAACATATGCTCCCATCCAGACATCGTCTCTTTCAGGAAGACCTTGCATTTTCCAACATGACAATGCCAGACCACATACTGCATCAATTACAACATCATGGCTGCATAGAAGAAGGATCCGGGTACTGAAATGGCCAGCCTGCAGTCCAGATCTTTCACCCATAGAAAACATTTGGCGCATCATAAAGAGGAAGATGCCACAAAGAAGACCTAAGACAGTTGAGCAACTAGAAGCCTGTATTAGACAAGAATGGGACAACATTCCTATTCCTAAACTTGAGCAACTTGTCTCCTCAGTCCCCAGACGTTTGCAGACTGTTAGAAAAAGAAGAGGGATGCCACACAGTGAAACATGGCCTTGTCCCAACTTTTTTTTGACATGTTGATGCCATGAAATTTAACATCAACTTATTTTTCCCTTAAAATGATACAATTTCTCATTTAAACATTTGATATGTCATCTATGTTGAAATTTGAAACATCCATATCATTGCATTCTGTTTTTATTCACAATTTGTACAGTGTCCCAACTTTTTGCAATCAGGTTTGTGTATATATATATATATATATATATATATATATATATATAATATTATATACACCAATCAGACATAACATTCATGACATTATGAAATATTCCTAATATTTAATATAACTATAACACATTTTTCTTAAATATATACATGCATATGTGTGTGTATTTAAATATACATAATATATGTATACACAGTACATGCACGTATATTATGTAAACACAATTATTTTGGATGTGATTAGTCGCAATGAATCGATTTGACAGCACTAAAAATAACATAAGTAATGTAATATTATACACTTCTAGGTCGCTAATCAAATAAGTAAGTGAACTGTAAAAGCACAACTTTTAACTAACAACCTAGAGACAAAATTGAAATTAAAATGCCGAAGAAAAGAAATATTGGAAAGCTCAAAAAATAACTCACTGAGTGAAACAATCGTTTTCTTTTTCTTATTAGCGTACCTGAGAATAAAATGGTGGTGAAATGTACTCAACATGTTCTCAGTAAAATGCTCTTAGTATCATTTTTGTTCTGGCAGAACTCCCAATACCCTGTTATGAACTCAAGTTATGACTGTCATTCAGGAACATATGGACATTTTAATTTCTCTTCAGAGGGTTCCACCAGTGTGGCAATGAGAACTTTTTTTCATTTTTAAAATGAAAGCCCTTACTTTAAATACTTTTCTTAGTAGAGATGACTTGAAGTTTTATCACTTGAACTTTTGTAATTGTAATTGTAGAAATTGTTCTAATTGTCTCTGGTCTCCTCTACAATAATGTTCTTTATAGATCGATGAACACACACTCACACAGCAGTGGGACCAGCAGAGTAAAGACCCGTTTCCCATATACGCAATGATCGACAAGCAAAGCAAACAGGGAAATGAAGCAGGTCAGTGTGTTTGTGTGAAAGAAAGAGACAGAGTTAATGTGCTGGTGTCAGCTGTTATATGGACGTGTTTCTGTCTGCAGACCCCTGGTTCGAGATCATACCACATGAAGCAAGTTATTCCCTCATTGGAGCGTCTGTAGAAGTCTCCAAATTTGGCAGTCAGTTTAAAAAAGGCTCTTTGAAGAAGGAGCAGCCTGAAACTGACATGCTCTACCTGCAAGGTAACAAACTAACAGATCAATAGTTTCTGTGATGTATTGAGCCAGTGATCAGATCTGTGGTAGCTGCTTATTTCCAAGTCAAAACAATAACATTATGACTGTTCAAAAATCATTTAGACATCACTTTCAACAGCACATTGAGTGTTTAGAGAGGAGTTTATCATGTCCAATATAGTATTAGTGTGTGTGTGTGTCTGTATTTGTGTGTGTGTGTGTATATATATATATATATATATATATATATACACACACTCACTAAAGGGTTATTAGGAACACCTGTTAAATTTCTCATTAATGCAATTATCTAATCAACCAATCACATGGCAGTTGCTTCAATGCATTTAGGGCTGTGGTGCTGGTCAAGACAATCTCCTGAACTCCAAACTGAATGTCAGAATGGGAAAGAAAGGTGATTTAAGCAATTTTGAGCGTGGCATGGTTGTTGGTGCCAGACGGGCCGGTCTGAGTATTTCACAATCTGCTCAGTTACTGGGATTTTCACGCACAACCATTTCTAGGGTTTACAAAGAATGGTGTGAAAAGGGAAAAACATCCAGTATGCGGCAGTCCTGTGGGCGAAAATGCCTTGTTGATGCTAGAGGTCAGAGGAGAATGGGCCGACTGATTCAAGCTGATAGAAGAGCAACTTTGACTGAAATAACCACTCGTTACAACTAAGGTATGCAGCAAAACATTTGTGAAGCCACAACACGCACAACCTTGAGGCGGATGGGCTACAACAGCAGAAGACCCCACCGGGTACCACTCATCTCCACTACAAATAGGAAAAAGAAGCTACAATTTGCACAAGCTCACCAAAATTGGACAGTTGAAGACTGCAAAATCTGATGAGTCTCGATGTCTGTTGAGACATTCAGATGGTAGAGTCAGAATTTTGGCGTAAACAGAATGAGAACATGGATCCATCATGCCTTATTACCACTGTGCAGGCTGGTGGTGGTGTAATGGTGTGGGGGATGTTTTCTTGGCACACTTTAGGCCCCTTAGTGCCAATTGGGCATCGTTTAAATGCCAAAGCCTACCTGAGCATTGTTTCTGACCGTGTCCATCCCTTTATGACCACCATGTATCCATTCTCTGATGGCTACTTCCAGCAGGATAATGCACCATGTCACAAAGCTCAAATCATTTCAAATTGGTTTCTTGAACATGACAATGAGTTCACTGTACTAAAATGGCCCCCACAATCACCAGATCTCAACCCAATAGAGCATCTTCGTGCCCTGGATCTGCATCCCATAAATCTCCATCAACTGCAAGATGCTATCCTATCAATATGGGCCAACATTTCTAAAGAATGCTTTCAGCACCTTGTTGAATCAATGCCACGTAGAATTAAGGCAGTTCTGAAAGTGAAAGGGGGTCAAACACAGTATTAGTATGGTGGTCCTAATAATCCTTTAGGTGAGTGTATATATACACACACATGAAAACATTTGCTAATTTAGTAATTGCACAAAATTGAACATCTCAATTGCCCCACTAATAGAGAAAACTATAACATTCTACCTAGGGCAAGCAGCCACCTATGGTAAACTTATCCCTGCTATCATCTGATTTTTGTAGAGTATTTAAAATACATGTAATACCTTTTTAATGATTAAAAAAAAAATAATAATAATAAAATAAAATAAATAAACAATAAATCATGTAAAATAAATCTAATATTTCATGCACATGTATAGGGTACATTTGCAAAAAGGCACACCTTAAGAAAAATGTGCTTTTCATTAATCCCGTAGTGTATGATTGCAGAAAAAAAAATATGTTCCCTTTCAGTCAGTACACTACAAGTTACATCAGTACTGACGAAATGGGGGTTTCGCTTAGAAGCCTCTACAAAACGAGCCAATGGCATGAAAATGCCATGGGTCTGCGGAATTTGCATAACGCAACCCTGCCCCACTGTGTGGGTATAAAGTATATGGGTATATATATATTATGTTTCTGCTTCAGAGCCGAGTGTTACTTGCCTTCTGAGCTTCCTCTCTTCAAGACGAGTGTCTCTCCAGAGTGTTGGTGTTACAGTGCGTTCCAGCGAGTTCCGCATTTCCTGTCTGATCTGTGCAGTGATCTAGCACAGTGTGTGTGTTCTCCCTGGGAGCTTCGGCATTTCTGCAGAGCTTTCTCCTCTCTAAAAGAGCTGCATGAACTCCGTTCAGGATAGGAAAAAGAAGCTACAATTTGCACAAGCTCACCAAAATTGGACAGTTGAAGACTGAAGACTGAAGACTGACAGAATTCTATATCTGTAGAATTATAAATAATCAAGTCAAGAGAAAAAAAAAAAAAAAAAAAAAAGGTAACAAATAAGGATAAAGTGGAATAAAATAATTGAAGTAGACTGTGCAGTGAGTAAACTGTAGACTTATAGATATGTGGTTAACAAATGTATAAAGAGTATAATGTGCAAACAGGTTTATAACAGGTTGTTACACAGTAACAACGAGAACAGAAAGTGCAGTGCAATGACAGTGTATCGATGTTTATCCTGAAGTGAAGTCACGTGATGTTAAGTTCAGGAGTCTGATGGCCTGGGGGAAGAAGCTTCTCCTGAGTCTCTCAGTTTTGGCCATCAGGCTTCGGAAGCGCTTACCAGATGGCAGCAGCGTGAAATGAGGGTTTGCAGGGTGATTAGAGTCCTTGATGATCTTGGTAGCTCTACCTTTGCAGCGTTTGGTGTAGACGTCCTGCAGAGACGGGAGAGCTGACCCTGAGATACGCTCGGATAAGCGCACTACTCTTTGCAGGGCTTTGCGGTCATGACTGGTGCTGTTCCCATACCACGCTGTGATGCACTGAGTTAAAACACTTTCTATCGCCCCTAAATAGAAAGTTTTCAGGATAGCTGGTGAAACCCTGAATTTCCTCAGCTGGCGCAGGTGGTACAGTCTTTGCCTGGCTGCCTGGTACAATCCGTGCAGACGTGTTTTTCTCTCTGCTCCCGCTGTGCTCTTGCGCTGTTTTGTTTTGTCTAGTGTTTTGTCTCTTCTCTTTCTCTCTGACTGCTGCTTTGCTGGACTCCTGAAAATACTGAAATGGAATTGATTAACTGGTCAATCAGCGCGATCGACAAGATTTTCTCACTAAGGAAGGGTGCCCCGGGAGAACCCACCTGCCCGGACGGGACCTTTGCCGCAGGGTACGTGAGGGACGCATGGAACAACTGGCAAGTCCTGTGCCTGGAGGCTCTGTCCGTGGAGGATGCGGAAGATTTATACATGATTGGATTATTGATGGCGGGTTCCTATTCTTTGGCTTTGGGATTGCCCTGACCTATCGGAAGATTGGTAAGACAGCTGCAAGCAAATTCACCCAGCCGCTGTCTGTGGAAATTAAAGAATGCTTCGGGTTGTGTGTGACCGTTTGAAGGAATTAGATCAGAAAGTGATAGGAATTGAGGAACTGAACCGTAACAACGCAGTCCGGACTGTGGATACGCAGGGGAGAGTGGGCTCCCTCGGGGGTCAGATCGGTGAACTTTTACGGACTGTAACCGGTCTGGCCATGAGGCTGGACGTAATGTCTAGGGAAACTGCACAGACCGGACGCGAAACGCTGAGGACCAGATCTGATTGATTGATTATGATCCGGACAAATTACCGAAGATCATCAAATGGATTAAAAAATAATAAATTGTATTTGTCTGACCTAATCAACTAGCCCAACGAACCTCACTTGTCCCTATCTCTCGGTTGGGAGTTCAGCCTGACAGCTGGTCTGCTATCTTCCCCTGTGCACTGCCTTATCTCCCTTCAAGGACAAACCATAGAACTGAACTTGAAAACATCTGAAGTTATGGCTAACATTCTCACAACCACAATCTCAGACTCACTCGCACCATACACTACCAACCCCCACTACAACCGTGTCTGCCTGTCTTTATCTATCTCCTCCCAGTCCATACAAAAAATCCCATCACGTGACCACGTGTACTGTGTCATGTTTATGTTTATGTTTATGTTTTGTTGATGTTTTGTTGTGTTTTGCTATGTAATGCTTGCTAAACTGCATTCTTGTATTTCTGGAGAGCGTGTGGCGGCGCCTGACTAATCGGCTGCGGCCCGGAGGCTTGCTCCAAACTTCATTTCGTTATACTGTACTTGTACATGTGTAATGACAAATAAATAACTTGTAACTTGTTGTAACTTGTAACTTGTAATTCAGTTCTTTCTCAGGAGATGGTAACATCCAGGGGAGGGCCAGGGAAGAATCTTTTACATTTACATTTATGCATTTGGTAGATGCTTTTATCCAAAGCGACTTACATTGCATTCAAGGTACACATTTTTAAATTTTTGTCAGTTCTTGCTTTCCCTGGGAATCGAACCCATGACCTTGGCATTGCTAGCACCACGCTTTTATTGTTTGAGCTACAGGAAAGCTTTTGTTTTCCTTCATTGAAAGAACTGACTCATTCACCTCCGAGCCCCAAGAGGGCATGGCTGGCAGTGTGCGACGCACAGCCTCGCCACTCTCAGCCCCCTTTGTCGCCAGCCCCCTGACAGACGAGACCCCCATGGAACGCTGGTCCTTCCCTGGTCTCCTCCGTCAGGGCGCGGAATTCGACCCCGTCCACACCTCGGGACGCTCTCAAGCCTCCTCATGTCTGGGCCGGTCATTCCACTTCACTGCCCCATCATGAGTACACCTGTGGCTCGCACGACCACTGCTTCAGGTCTGGGAGCCTAAATAGAGCTTCCAAACTGTTCAGCTGGTTCGCCCACAGGTTCGGCTTTGCGATTTAGTTTGCACAATCAACTCCCCGGTTTAAACGGGGTTGACACCCTACTGGCGAGGGGTGCAGTCGAGATTGTCCCTCCAGCCGAGGTGGAGTCTGGCTTCCACAGCCCTGACTTCATGGTACCTAGTAGAAGCAATGGGTTACGACCATTCCTGGACCTGTGTATCTTGAGCTGAACCCTTCCTAGGCTTCCATTTCAAGATGTTCACAGCGTAACACGTTTTTGAATGCGTCTGTCCACTGGATTGGTCTGCAGTACCGACCTGAAGGAAGCATACTCCATCCTTCTCCGACCCAGACCGTCTCTCAGGTTATCCCGTTCGGGTAGCCCTGTCACCTCGCAGCTTCACTGAAGTCATCGAGGCAGACCTTGTGCCACACAGGGTTTTCTAGATGAATGGCTAACTAGCTCACTCGTGAGACCGGGTTTTGTGAACACTTCACAAAACTCGGGCCTTCAGGTCACTTAAGGGAAAAGCAAACTCTTTCTCGACTCAGTCGCCATGCACGCGCAGTGCAGGCAATGCTGACTTGCCTTTGTCAATTCAAGGGCAAGAGTGCAGTTCCACTGAAGTTATTTCAGAGGCTCCTGGGGCATATGGCATCCGTAGCCGCAGTAACGCCACTCGGGTTGCTTCATATGAGACCGCTTCAGCACTGGCTTTGCGATCGAGTCCCAAGATGGGCATGGCAACAGGGCATGCTCCGGGTCCCAGTGGCTCGGGCCTGCCGTCATACCTTCACCCCATGTGAACCTCATTTTTCTACGGGCTAAAGTTCCCTTAGAATGAGTTTCTGGCATACTAATGCTGTCACGGGCTGGGGTGCCATGCACAATTGACATGCTGCTGCAGGCTCCTGCAAAGGACCCCAGCCCCTACAGCGTGTTAATTGCCTCGAGTTGCTGGCCGTACGTTTTGCCCTGCACCACTTCCGAGCCCTGCTTTAGGTCAGACACGTACTGGTCCGCTCCCACATCACGGTGACAGTGGCGTACACCAACCGATAAGGTGGTCGACGCCCCCGGATGTTGCAACTCGGCCGCCATCTTCTCCTTGGAGTCTGAAGCATCTGAGGTTGCTTCGTAACGTTCATCCCGGCAAACTGACTTGTGCAGCCTACGAGCTTTCATGGGTTCAGCCACTTAACTGGGGGAATGGAGACTCCATCCCCAGATGGCCAGCTGATTTGGGAACAGCTCAGTGACGCCTCCCTCTAGCTCTTCCCATTGCCTACTAGGCTTAGCAGGCCGTGGGGCCCACGCAAGCATGCGTTTTCCCTAGTGAGCCGTCTTGCACAGGTTTTGTGTTGATCACGGAGGGCAAGGAACAGCTCCTTTGTTCGCCCCGTATTGGCCCGGCCGGACCTGGTTCTATGAACTATTACTCCTTGCAACAGCTCCTCCCTGGTCGAGCACTCTGAGGTAGGACCTCCTTACTCAGAGACGGGGCACCCTTGGCACCCACGCCCGTGTCTGTGGTATCCTACTTATGTGGGCCCTGACGGGATGCGGCAGGCTTTGTACCCTACCACCACGTGGTGGCTACCTTCACTTCTGCCAGGGCCTTGTCTATGACAGGCCTATGTGCTGAAGTGGACCCTCTTCGTCACCTGGCGCTCTTCCATGGAAGACCCCAGGAAATGCCTATTTGGGTCTGTGCTCTCTTTCCTGCAAGTAGGGTGGAGCGATGGCTGTCTCCTCTACCCTGAAGGTTTAGGTGGCCGCTATATTGGCTCACCACAACCTGGTGGACTCTAAAATGGTAGGACAACATGACCTGATCCGCAGGTCTTATGCCCTCTTGTGACCTCACAGTGGTGTTATCTACCCTGCTGAGTGCTCTCTTAGAGCCTTGCAGTCCTTTTGAGTTGTAAGTTCCTTTCAATGAAAAGTGATACTCCCTTGATAGGAGCTAGGCAATCAAGAGCATGAGACCTGCAGGCTTTTTCGGTGATGAAGCCTGCCTGGTATTCAAGCTTGCTTACTCTCTCATGATAACCTGAGACCCCAGCTTGGATGTGTGCTCAAGGTTCCCACCTCTTCAGGTGCTGAACCTGCAAGTGCTGCCTTGGAGGAGGCAGACCCAGCCTTGGCACTGCGCTGTCCAGTACATGCCCTTGCGCTTACATAGACCGCTCGCAGTGTTCAGGACTTCTGACCAGTTCTTGTTTGTTACAGAGAGCAGCAGAAAGGGAAGACTCTCTCCAAGCAGAGGTTGTCATGCCATTGAGCTTATGGTTCAGGGCATGCCATGCCCCCTAGGGGTCTCGGCACACTCCACTGAGTGTTGTCTCCTCTTGGGCTTAGCATATGACGCCTCGCTAACAGACTTAGAGCTGCAGGCTGGGCGACACCCAACACATTCGCTAAATTCCATAATCTCAGAGTGTAGCCAGTTCCTCTCGTGTACTCGCCCCAAGGGGCCAGTAACTGGACAGGCTCAGGTGTCATCGCTTGCTGCGCCATTCCACTCCACGGACTGGATGCATGCGCATATTTACTCAGGTGAGTTTCTCAGTAAGCACTGAGTTCCTCCAGCACTTTGATACCGACACCTGAGTGCATGCCCGCTTGGTCAGCCCTCGTTGTTAGGCTAGGTGCTTCCATGTGCATGGTTCCCCCTCTGGGCAACCCCCACATGTGTATTCCACGGTAAGTCTCTTTGAGCACGTGTCTTCCCTTGGCAAGACACCTTGCCACCCCAGGGGTTGAAATATTCCACTTGCGGCTGGATACCCCAGAGTGTTCCGTATGTTATCTCCTACGAGGGCCATATGTGTGTTCTCAAATTCTCCCTGCGGGTAGGCATTGTTTTGCATTTCTCCATGTGGGATATGCTTCCCAGTGCACCTTGGTAAGCTGAGCTCAGCCCCTCAATTGTGACAGGTTTCACGGCAGGGAGCTCAGGTTGCTGGAAGACAGCCGTTGTGGCGAGATTGAATTGGGACCCCTATTTTTCGTCAGTACTGACGTAACTCGTGGGGTACTGACTGACAGGGAACGTCTCGGTTACGTATGTAACCCTCGTTCCCCGAAGAAAGGGAACGGAGACGTTACGTCCCCCTGAAACAACAGCTGTACAGCTGGATCTGCCGGGGCACTCAGCCTCGGCTCTTCAGCAGGTAAACATAATCGAGTCTGCAACGCAACTCCCTTTATTCCCACATGGTGGGGCGGGGTTGCGTTATGCAAATTCCGCAGACCCATGGCATTTTCATGCCATTGGCTCATTTTGTAGATCTCAGAGGCGATTGGGTTCTAAGGTGAAACCCCCATTTTGTCAGTACTGACGTAAAGTCTCCGTTCCCTTCCTTCAGGGAATGAGGGTTACATACGTAACCGAGACATTTGTATTGAACAGATTTTGTGTGAAAATAAATAATAAAAGTAATTTATTTTGTTTAAAAATCTTATAAATGTATGGGGTAGCAAGGGGGGCCTTTTTTTTTTTATATAATATTTTATTATATGATATGATTAATATCATATTTTTAATATGATGGTTTCATTATAAATATGGTGATTATTTCTAAGGTGGACACCCAACTTAATATATGATATTTACAATCTAAATCTAACAATGTCATGTCAACAAATGGAAAAGTCAACTAACTGTTTATGATCATGTTAAATATGGCGCCTTTCACCCTGACAGCAGGGCCTTTTAGGCCAAATACCACACTATTACATATTCTTCCGTTATTGATAAACTGTTGCTTTAATTACCTTGAACAAAATTGAAAATCATTAACAAGACCTTTGTCTCAAAATATATTCAATAATTTTAGTGATTCTTATTTGCTACTTAAATCTACAACATTTTTAAAAACATCAAATATTAGATAAAATGAGCGCAGAATCATAGCAGAATTGTGCTGCTTCCCATGATTGCATCAAGGATCAGACAAATTTCCACGTGCGTGGATGTTTTGGAAAGTGCTGAGACAGTTTTTGTGCCATCTAATGGTTTAGAGGAATATAAAATCAAAGCCCCGTTGTACCCATACAGAATAGCCTCTTACTTTAAAGATCTTGCACCAAATAATATTTGTTACCTGTTGTGGGAGTTCATTTAAACATAAAATAAACAGTGTAAAATTAAAGTGTCTGAAATAGGGCAGTAAAGCAGAGGTGGTGTCCCCGTGGTGAGATGGGGTTTAGAGATTAAAAGGTTTTTAAATTCCAATACAGAAAGAGGTAAATGATATGTAAGGCCATGGTTTAACCACAAGATGTCTGTAGGCCTATAGCTATTTAATAAAAAGGCTATACAAAGTCAAACTAGCCAGAAAGTTTTGAGAGCTTGAAGTTTGAAGGTTTTAGTTTAGTGGTTTTAAAAGCCAGTCTGAAGGTCTGAGCCGAGTTTGGTGGTTGTAGCTTTAAAGCTCTAGGAGGAGATAGTCTAAATTTTGGCTCAGAAGTAGTAGTAGTTGTTTATATTGTAGATCAGTAAGTTGGATTTCTCAAGACAACCTAACTATAAAGTGCTACATAAAATAACACTACTGGCAAGGTTCCTGAAAGCGAGTGTGCTTGAGAAGTATGCTTTTCTGCAGCTCTGTGCGGCAGCGCTGTAGCTGATGGAGAGGAGAATCAGAAATTCCTCTGGGAAAAGATAAAAGGTGAGACTTCATTTGTTCTGAAGAATCAGTTCTGCCTAAAACTGTCATATGAGCACTGTTTCTTTTCTTTCTTTCTTTTCCAGAATTCTTTGAATATTTAATGCTTGATGAAACGGAGAAAGGTAAAACATTTCTTGTTGCTTTTATTTTTGATAAGTTACATGTATTAAAACATTTGATAAAACATTTTTTTGTGTGTTAATGTTTGTTCAATGTGTGTTTTCTTCAGAAGATCCAGACTCCCCACCAGTAGACAAGTGTTCTCAGGTGCTCTCGGACCTTGTGGACATGAATCTTTGTGTTTTGAATGGCAGAGACCCTTCTGCTCATGATGAATCCATCAGAACAATGCTGACCGGTAAACCTTTTCTAAAGTTTGCCAGAATTCATATACAGGTATAATGGTTGATTTTCACTGTCACTGAGCTTGTTTACATGCACACCACTACACTGATAAGTCACAAAAATCAGCTTATTGAAATAACCGGTTGTGGCAAGCAGTCAAGGCAGAGGGACCGTGAGATTGGGGCAAGACCGGTGGCGTGAGTGATAATGAGTGGCAGCTGCACTCGTGTCTCACGGAAGAGCTCAGTTTGCAGACTGTTATAAAAAGAAGAGGGGATGCCACACAGTGGTAAACATGGCCTTGTCCCAACTTTTTTGAGATGTTTTGATGCCATGAAATTTAAAATCAACTTATTTTTCCCTTAAAATAATTTTTAAGGAATTTTCTCAGTTTAAACATTTGATGTCATCTATGTTGTATTCGGAGTAAAATATTGAAATTTGAAACTTCCACATCATTGCATTATGTTTTTATTCACAATTTGTACAGTGTCCCAACTTTTTTGGAATCAGGTTTGTATAATCTGCAGAACTGGGCAGTTCTATCAATGTGGTCTGTGGAGGTCAGTGGCAGAAAACCATGTTTCTGAAGGACAGATCCTAGCGATGACATGTAGCTGGAGAAGAGAAGAGGTCCCAGCACTGAGCCCTGAGGAACTCCAGTAGCTAGATGATAGCAGTGATAGGAAAAAACATGTTTCTGAAGGACAGATCCTAGTGATGACATGTAGATGGAGAAGAGAAGGGGTCCCAGCACTGAGCCCTGAGGTACCCCAGGAGCTAGATGTTGCAACTTAGACACTTCACCCCTCCAGGACACCCTGAAAGACCTACCTGATAGATAAGACTTGAAGCATTGGAGTGCGGTTCCTGACATGCCCCTCTTCATGAGGGTTGACAGGAGGATCTGGTGGTTAGCTGTGTCAAAGGCAGCAGACAGATCCAGCAAGAGGAGTATTGAGAATTTGGAAGCTGCTCTTGCCAGTCTCAGTCGAGTGTCAGCTTTTGAAACTGGACGGGTTGTTGTCCGGGAGGTTTTTTTGTGTAAGAAAGGTAGAGACTTGGTCAGAAAAAAATCATTCAAGTGTTTTAAGCAATGAATGGAAGAAGGGATTGAAAGAATTGAAAATAATCAAAGATATTAGATTTTTGAAAATGAACAAAGACATTTGCTTTACTGTTTTCAACCCCCATCAGAAGGGCCATTTGCAATTCCTAAAGACAAAGAAATGCTGAAGGCCTGTAGGCCAAATGTCACACCTTAGTACAGTGGGGGAAGTTTGGTCTGATTGGTCAGTTTGAATGTCTCACATTAGGGTTTCAGTCACATGGTCAAGGGATAGATAAAAGAAGATTGTAACTGTTGCTCTGGCTCTTTTATTCTCTGGCTCTCTCTTCTTGGGGGCCTTCTCTTTGCTCTATTCTCTTCTTTGCTCTCTTCTCTTCTCTGTTTCTCTCTCCCCTCTCTCTTTCTATCCCTCAGGTAAAATTCATGCTGGGTACGATTAATGGTATAAGTTTTCATCATCTCATACATTTATTTTGTAACTATTTTAAGTGTAACCATAACTAGATTTTGTCATTGAATTCTTTCAATTACAAATTATGTGCTAACTAGTTTTGATTTGGTATTGACTTTGAAGTGTTACCTATTGCAATACAATATAGTCACATTATAGCAACGCTCTCCCACATGTTTAGCTATTGTAACTGCGCTTATTTCCGTCGTTGGTATAAGCTGCAGTGGGTGGTAAAGACGAGAAATGTACAGTTTTCTATCATCTTGCTGATAACGTTTCTTTAGTCATTAGGCAACCCTGCAGTCAGAACCACTGTAGGCGATCCACCCTTACAGGATACCAGTCTGTAATTTTGTAGAAGGGCTGAGTTTAGAGTGGGTTTCTTAAGCAGTGGGGTTACCCGAGTCTGCTTAAATGCTGTGGGAAAGGTACAGAGGTGCTGATGATATGAGTGAGTGCAGGTACAACTGAAGAAGAAATGACTTGAAGGAGATTAGTGGGTATAGGATCAAGCGGATGGGTAGTAGAGTGATTGGAAAGGATGAGTTTAGAGACTTCTGCCTCCGAGAGCAGAGAGAAGGTGGTAAGAATGTGTGTGTCAGCTGTTAGTATGTGCTTGACACGATTGTGGTGTGGAAAACTGGCCACTAATGGCTGTTTTATTTATATGAAGAAAGTCGCAAAACCATCAGCTGTTAGGACTGATGAAGGAGAGGGAGAAGGAGGGTTAAGAAGATAGAAGTTTTTAATATGCAAGAATCAGAAGAATTGTTTTGTTGTGGTATTAAGTCCTTTTAGCAGTAGAGAGGGGGGGACTGATACAAATCAAGGTCAGCGGGATCTTCCGATATATGCCACTTCCTCTCTGTAGCCCTGATTTTAGAACGAAGCTACCAGAGAACATCAGATAACCAGGGGGCAGAGGGGATGGCGCGGGCAGGCCTGGATGAAAGGGGGCAGAAGTTGTCTAAGCAAGATGTTAGAGTAGATAAAAGGGCATCAGTAACACTGTAAGTATCTAGTGATGAGAGCTGATTAGGGGGAGAAAGTGTGGAGGAGACCAAAGAGGATAGACGGCAGTGTGGCAGTGTCCTCTGGTCGGATCCAGGTCTTAGTCAGGACCATGAGGTTGAGACCTGAATGACTAATAATAGATGTAATGAAGTCTGCTTTGTTTACAGCAGACTGCAATTCCAGAGACCAAAAGGAAAATAAACGAATGTACTAGAATCACTGCGAAAAACAAACAAACACTGGAACCTTTAGTGTAGTCGTATCTTCTTATTTGGAGGAAAAAAAGGGATAAATAGTAGGGGTGTGACGAAATCCTCATTGGCAAAATACATGACTATAAAATTAGTCTGCAGGAGCATTTGAAATGTTTTAACTAATCATATTGTAATGAATGTCATTTCAGTTCTATTTTCCGAGTGTGAATTATCATATGCAGTAAAACAATACTAAAGCAAAGTAAAAGGTTTTGCCACAAACTCAAATGACTGGCTTCTCTCCTGTATGATTTCACATGAGTCTCTTCAGACCTTAGAACTGTACATGATTTATGAGCTTCAACAACTTAAAACATAAAAACAGTATGAATAAAACGGAATAACAGTCTTGAGTGCAAACAATAAGTGTAACCATAATCAAAATACTCTCTCAATATTAAAATTGCAAATAGTGTTTCTTCAAGCATGATACAGATCTAAGAGATGGTTACAACTACACAATATCAATTCAGATTCAAACCCCTGCAGACAGTTGGTCAGAACTGTGTAAAGACATCAAGCTGAGGAAGTTCACTCTGCTGATAACTGATATGTTGTCAGATAAGAAGTAATGTTCTCTTCTTTTACAGACCTCAAAAGTCAGCTGATTTTTCCAGTGCAAAAACTGGATCTCACTGATAAAGAAGCTGCAAAACAGTATATGAAGCTTTACACCACGGATGTATCGCGACAATTTGAGGGTTCAGTTCAGTTTCTGGCCATACGGTAGGTTGAAGTGATATATACAACGTACTTCATGTTTGATTCTCAAGCCAGATTAACGCATAAATCACTTTACATTTTCATCTTTTAAAATAACCATAACTAATGTCCAAACTTTTTCATACCAAGACCCAACAGAGGTATAATTTATCTTGAGAACCACTTTTTAACCTGCATTTGTTCTCTTTTAGTTAGCATTTTTATTTCCCTTGCCATATTATAAGACAGAGGGCTACTTAGCAATTTTATTGCATTAGCATAAGGATTGTTGTGTGTTTTCCTTCTTGGTGCTTTATAGGTTCATCAGTAATGGAATCATTGGACTGATTCAAACCGCGAGTATGAATAAACCGGCTCATAGTCTATTTGAGTCATTTGTTCATGAATCATGTTTGTGTACACTCCGTTTTAAAAACCACTGACATAGACAAATCTTTTGAATTTCCATTAACTCTTTATTTTCTAGTTCTTTACAAAGCCAGCTATGTGCTAGTTCTTTAAAGCTAAAATAAAAACAAAAACAAAACACTGATCTGAAGAACCTATAATGAAATCTACAAAAGAACCTTATAGTTAAGTCAAGAACCTTAAGGAACCTAAGAACCACTGAAGAAACTTTATTTTGAAGAGTTTATTTGTTGTACAGATATTTGGATCAGCATTTGTAAATGCATGGCTGAGTGGATTTGGGGCAGGAAATATAACTTTCTCTACAACATGACAGGTGAGAAGAGACTTACTGATAACTGGCAATTCAATGTGAATAATAAACGTGACTCAATGTGACTCATTTCACGCTGTGATCTCTCACTCAAATACTGTCAGATAAAGCAGTGCCTGCCGCTCTACTGAAAAGTAAGACGAGAGACTATGAAGACGCTGGACTGTTGCTCAACTCACCCTACTTCTCAGTTCTGAGAGAGGAGAGAGAAATAGACCTCATCATTTCCCTGGATTTCAGTGATGGTGATCCTTTCATGGTATTATATTTAATTATCTCTAATAATACATGCATACTGTCATATAAGCTCACTTCAATCTTATTTTCTATTGAAAAAATAAATCGTAGAACACAACTTGTAAAACTCCCACATCTCAGCCACGAACGTGCCCAGTCAGTGTCACTGTCAACTTAAACCAAAACTGTAACTGCAACCTGTCCACATACAAAACATCAACACACGTTAGACACTTTATTTCCACTTTTCAAATATATTCTTAATTTTTATTGAAAATAAACGCCTTTCCGATCAGATATGTGATGAGAAAAGGAAGTAGAGCGAGTTCGGCAAAAGTGGATTCGAACCTCGGGTTGAATTGTGTCAAAACATAATACCACGCACCTTTCCCCTACACTATATCTACAGATAGTTACAGATCACACAACTGCAAATTATATGTTAAGTGAATCAGCAAACACACTTCAAGAACTCACAGGCGTGACATGCATGAGACAGCCTGACACCTGATTGGCTAACACAGCTGTCAATCAAACTCATCAAGCATTATGCAAAAACTGTAAAAAGAAAATTAAAAAAAAATGTATTTTAGTATTTGAGATGTTAACAAATATTATATTTGTATAATAAACTGCGGGGCCCTTCTCATCATAGTGGGCGGGCCTGTGCCCCTGTTCCAAACCCGTAACTTACTTTCTTCACAAAAGGAGAATTATTATTATTTATTTTTTTTGGGAAGAATCTTGCTGCTTTTTCTTCATGACACAGTGGCTATGTTTACATGCACAACATAAGTGACTTTATTCTGATTGATGAATCTGAATGTAGTGTTTACAAAGTGATTGGGGTGATGTGCGTTTATATGTCACAATCTTCAAAATCAAATCTGAACTGATTTTTTCACATTAACACAAATATGCAGAGTTTCCCGCTACTGTGTAAACTGTGAATTCACTGTCACTGATGGTTCAAAAGGTGCGTAATAGTTAAGCTATAAGCTTATTTAACTTTATAGTGTTAAATAGCAAACGTTTTGTGCGTAACATCAGATGGAATCCTGCAGGCGTCCATGCTTTCTTCATACATGCAATAAATGCACATCCTTCAATGAGTGCAGATTTCTAACGTATTTACTTGAACCTCTTAGGTAATATCTATGGTTTGACCCATTTCAGAGGCTGCCAAAATCAGAATTTGAATGGACTCTACGAACATAAAAAATGAACGAAAATAAAGCTCTCCACGAACTTGACGTGCGATGCAGCACTGATGACATGTAAGCGCATGAATCACAGTCTCGCGCACAGAGAAATATTGCAAGTTAGCCTAGGCCTACTGCATAATACATTTTTTACAAACAGAATAATACAGCATCACGAAACACATTGTCAGTTTTTTTAGCTATGTCTTTTAACTATTATAGTATTTCAAAGGACAAAAACATGAACTTTAACTATTGGCTTAAGTCAGCTGTCACTTTGCACGAGGCCCTGTGCGGTTGCACACTTGGCACAGCCGTTGCAACGGTCTGGAGATAATGAGTAAATGACCGTTTTGACGTGCTACTTATATTAGGTTACTTTGGAAATGTAATAGGTTACAGATTACAAGTTACCCTATTTAAAATGTAATAGACTAAGTAGTGTAACTAGTTCAATTACTTGATTAAAGCATGGGCAGCAGAACCATTGTATCCACTTTTTAAGACCAATAATATTGGACCCATTCACTTTTACCATCTCTAATTCAGCTACCCCTAACCGATAAATACTTTTTATTAAACACGTTAGATGCTTTATTTCCAGTTTTCAAATATTTTCTTCATCTTTATTGAAAATAAATGCCTTTCCAATCTGATATGTGATGGGAAAAGGGAGCAGAATGAGTTCGGCAAAAGGCGGATTCGAACCTCGGGTTGATTTGCGTTAAAACTTTCTGCTGTGTCTTACCCCTACACTATTTCCACTGTATATAATTAAGTGTTTTCCGTAATTTTGGCTGGCCCAACCAGACATTTAGTAAACAAGGTGGACTATTTGCACTTAATGTAAATGGCATCCAGTAAAATATTCCTGGGGGAGGACTCACCCACATTTTTTTGCTTCAGACGCCCATTATTAAAGTAATGTAACTGATTACATCTGATTCCTTTTTTATTCCTTTTCTAATTTCCAGCACTGGAGCACATTTTTATCACTCACCGTGGCAACTCTCAGACAGGTTGTAATCAGATGTAACCCCCTTTGCAATCACTGACATTTTCATAAGTAACTGTAATTGAATTACACGTTTTTCTCAGTAACTGTAACTGATTACAGTTACATTTTTGTAATTAACCCAGACAGCAACATAGTCTGGGCCTACACTGTGTTGCTGTCTGGGAAATTATGTAATCTAGTTGGGCCTACATGCAACTTTACTCCCCTAAACTGTTTATCACGCAGACACAGTAAAAATGCCTCTTCCCGCACCCAAAACCAGTCGTCTGTGGATGAGAATATGAAACAAGGACTAGTGGGATGTTGTCAAATGCTGAGTGAAAGGATAATTTTAGAATGACAGGACACTCATTTATATGGCACTTTATTCAACAGGAAGAACAGGTCATTCCGTGTATCATTATGCTATTTCAGCGTCATTGCACATGTGCAGTCCTTTCAGTTTAGGTTTTCAATCCGATTATGGCTGCGTTCGAAAATTTAGGCAGCTGACTCGTTGCCTCGCTGGCTTATCAGACCATGACTTGTAAGGCAACGTTTGTGCATGAAGGCTCCTCATGAAACTGATTTCTGACAGACTTCTTAGACAGTGTAACAGTTTAATGATCTACAGCCAAATAGAGAGAGCTTTTGTGAGAACTAAACAAATATTGAATTACTACATTAGTCATTTCTCGCTAGAAATCAGAAGTGGAAAATGTTGGTAAACAAAAAACAAAACAAAAAACAAAACAAAAAAAGACACACAAACTGACCAGCAAACGCAACATTCGGACGCCATCTTTTCCAGTTTTACTGTCACAGAATGGAACGCACAGGATTGTGGGATATCAAGGGCAGGATACATGTATGCTGCCTTCAAAAATCGATCAGATGAAGGAGGCAGGAAGTGAAGCTAACATTAGATTTGGACGTGCCTTGATGTCTTCCTGCCTTGAAATGTGTCCTCCGAAGGCAGCATCTTGCAGGTTTTGGATGCAGCCTATGTGTTTACATGTTCTCTCGATCGGATTAGAAGAGGAATAAACCACCCCTTTCAATCCAATCCGATTACTAATAGATTATTTTGTTGCATGTAAACGTAGCCAGTGACCACCAGAAGTCGCACTAACCTAAAATACAACTTAAAAAACACTGACACATAATTACAAATGCAATGTATCAGTTTAACAGAAAAAAAAACAAACAAAAAACAAGAAAGGGCATTAGGCATTTAATTATGCTTTATTTTAACCGTCTTTACATTGAAAGGACATCTAATACCTGGAGAAAACTGTCTGTTAGCATTCCCATTCATGTCAGTGGCAGTTTCTCGGCTGACACATCAGTACTTCCACTTTTAATAAAGTGATGCTGCAATGCTTTTCCACTGCAGACAGTGAGGGAAGCTGCCAAGACGTGCAAGGAACAAAACATCCCTTTCCCTGAGGTCAACATTCCCAGTGAGGACTTACAGAAACCAAAGGACTTCTATGTGTTTAAAGGCCAAAACGCTCCAACCGTGATACACATCCCTCTCTTTAATGTCGTCAACTGTGGAGGCGAGTTATGATCTTACAGTAGTCCTGAATAAAACTGAAATATCTTATTTGATTTGAATATCTGTTCTGATTAAAATGTGTTATTGTTCCATCAGATAAAATTGAGGACTGGAGTAAAAAATATGGCACGTTTCAAGTTTCTTACAGTGCTGAGATGATCACTGATCTTATGGAGGTCGCTGGACAAAACATCACAAACAATGCAGCAAAAATGGTGGAAGAGATTAGTGCGGTCGCTGGGCTCCACGTAAAACAGAGTGTGTGATTTTGTTTGCTATCTTTAATGATCACTTAACATTGATCAACGTTATTGCTTTTTCTGCCAAATGTGATTTGTGTGCCATTATAAGAGCATAAGGTTTGTTAATGGTAAGAGCATCAGAGGTTGGCAAAGTTTTGCTTAATTTCTGTTTAATGTTCAAAATGTTTCTGCAATTTGTTTCTTCATGATTGACCTATAAATAGCTGATCATTAATAATAAAATTAACAATAACATATTGGATTACAAGTATGAGTAAAAATATTGTATTACCTTTAGGAATAATGTATTCTTGTCCATTATTGTGTTTCTGTTCCAATTAATTAATAAAGTGCTCTTAAAAATAAGGTTCTGTTGACAAAACCATGTGATCTCTTTAAAAATGATCTTCATCTTCTGCAATGCCAACAATTTTAGTGTAAATGATACAATCTGTGGCAGTTTGGAGGCACTGTAGGAGTTTTAATGAATTAAACATTAAATTCTCCTACACCATACTTGTAATTTCTCAACTACTCAATACTGAACTCTGTTTAGATATGTGAGATATTTCTAATTGGCCACCCATTTCAAACCTGTCCAAAATCTTAGAAATCTAAGTACAAATGATAAAAGGTTATTAAGTTATAGTAGAAGTGTTTTATGATTGGAGCTGTGGATTGACCAATCAGCATCCAGGACCACAACTGTCAATTTTGTAATAATGAGCATTTGTGTTGTTTGCTATATGACATCAAATGACCAGGACAAAACAAGTCATAATCTAAATGTGGCTTAGAGCTGAATGACTGGATTGATACCAACTGCACTGAATAGATAGTAAGACACAAATTAATCTGGAGGAACAACCTTTATAGTTTTGCTGCACATTAATATTTGATTCTGTTTAGATTGGTGAATAATTCAACACACAGCCACTCTGGTGAAAATGGGCAGATCAGTAAGTTGAAATTTAAGTGTCCCCAACTGAGCAAGCCAAAGGTGAAGGTGGCAAGGAACCAAAACTCCTTCAAGGGCAGAATGGAGGAAAAAAAACCTTGGGAGAAACCAGGCTCAGTCAGGGGGCCAGTTCTCCTCTGGCCGATGAACAAATAGTGTATGATTATGATTCTGGCAACATTACAGATCAGAAGTCATATTAGATATTCGTAAGATTGTTCGAAAGATTGGAGTTGTCATGCTGGAGACAGGTTTAATGAGGATGTCGTGACGATGCGGCATTTCTAACATTAGTGTAGATGTCATTCTTCTTATGATGTAACGAGTACATCAGGTGTTATGGGAAGTGTTCCCAGTTCCGGCTGACCTAATTAATGCAGCCTAACAATCATTTAACTGATTTGAATAATAGAGATTGATAATGTTCTGTGTGTATGCCATAGTAAAGAGATGCGTTGTTAGTCTAGATTTAAACTGACAGAGTGTGTCTGCTTCCCGAACAATGCTAGGAAGACTGTTCCAGAGTTAAGATGCTAAATAGGAAAAGGATTGACCGCCTGCAGTTGATTTTGATATTCTAGGTATTATCAACTGGCCAGAGTTTTGAGACCGCAATAGACGTGATGGAGTATAATGTGTTAAGACCTCACTCAAGTACTGGGGAGCCAAAACATTTAGTGCTTTGTCAGTAACAAGCAAGATTTTAAAATGCATGCAATGTTTAATAGGGAGCCAGTGCAGTGTTGACAGAACCGGGCTAATATGGTCATACTTCCTGGTTCTAGTAAGAACTGAATGCTGCTGCATTTTGGACCAGCTGGAGTTTATTTATTATGCGAGCAGGGCAACCACCCAGTAGAGCATTACAATAATCTAGCCTTGAGGTCATGAACGCATTAACTAACTGTTCAGCATTTTGCATTGAAAGCATGTGCCGTAATTTAGATATATTTTTAAGATGGTAGAATGCAGTTTTACAGATGCTAGAAACGTGGCTTTCAAATGAAAGATTGGTATCAAAGAGCACACCCAGGTTCCTCACTGACGACGAGGACTTGACAGAGCAGCCATCGAGTGTTAGACAGTAGTCTAGGTTACTACTTGGAGTTTTTTTTTTCCAATAATGAAAAATTCAGTTTTTTTCTGAATTAAGTTGCAGAAAATTACTGGTTATCCAATTTTTTATATCAGCGATACATTCCATTAATCTTGTGGATTGGTAAGTTTCGTCAAGGCGTGAAGAAATATAGAGCTGAGTATCGTCAGCATAACAGTGAAAACTAATGCCATGCTTCCTAATGATATCTCCCAGTGGTAGCATGTACAGGGTGAAGAGCAACGGTCCTAGCACTGAGCCCTGCGGTACTCCATATTGAACTTGTGATCGGTGTGACATCTCTTCATTTACTGCTACAAACTGATAACGGTCAGATAAGTATTATTTAAACCATGCCAATGCAATTCCACTAATACCAACATAATTCTTGAGGCTATTCAAAAGAATGTTGTGGTCGATAGTATCGAATGCAGCGCTAAGATCGAGTAACACTAATAGACAGATACAACCACGATCGGATGATAAGAGTAAATCATTTGTAACTCTGATGAGAGCAGTCTCAGTACTATGATACGATCTAAATCCTGACTGGCTGGAAATCCTCACAGATACCATTTCTTTCTAAAAAGAAACATAATTGTGAAGACACTGCCTTTTCTAGTATTTTTGACAGAAAGGGTAGATTTGAGATTGGCCTGTTATTGACTAATTCTGTAGGATCAAGTTGCGTTTTTTAATAAGTGGTTTAATAATAGCTAACTTAAAAGTTTTCGGTACATATCCTAGTGACAAGGATGAATTAATGATATTAAGAAGAGGATCTATGACCTCTGGAAGCATCTCTTTTAGTAGCTTAGTCGGTATAGGGTTGAGCATAAATGTTGATTTTGATCATTTAATGAGTTTAGCCAATTCTCCCTCTCCTATAGCAGTGAATGAGTGGAATTGTTGCTCAGTGACACTACAATGCACTGTCTGATGCGATAATGTAGTAGACGGCTGCATGGTTATAATCTTTTTCCTAATATTATCAATCTTGCACGTAGCCACTGTATTGAATAAATACCTATGGTTGTGTTTGTTTTCTTCAAAGAGAGTCAAGAAATAAGCAGATCTAGTATAACTTTCTGTTTGCAATCATGCTCTCTTTCCATGAAATACAAAAAACCTCCAGCTTTGTTTTCTTCCAGCTGCACTCCATTTTTCTGGCTGCCGGGTGTGGGTGCCGCTTGTACCACGGTGTTGGACTATTTTCTTTAATCTTCTTTAAGCACAGGGGGAGCAACTGTGTCTAAAGTGCTGGAGAAGAGAGAGTCAGTAATTTCTGTTGCAACATTGAGTTCCTCTAGGCTATCTGGAATGCTGAGGAGATGAAACTGATTATTTACAAAGCAATCTTTAGTCGCAGCAGTGATAGTCCTGCCATATTTGAAACGAGGGGACGGCTTTACAGCCTTTGTTAAATTAAGTATACATTATACTAAGTAATGATCTTAGATATCATCGCTCTGCTGCAGAATTTCAACGGTATCAACATTTATACCACATGACAATATTAGGTCTAACGTATGAATACGGTGATGAGTGGGTCCTGACACCTGTTGCCTAACTCCAATAGAGTTTAGAATGTCTCTAAATGCCAATCCCAATGTGTCTTTTTCATTGTCTACATGGATATTAAAATCACCAACAATTAGTACTTTATCTTGCAGCCAGTACTAACTAACTCTGATAGAAAATCAGCAATTTCTGTATGGTAAAAAGTCTGTATGGTGCCCTGGTGGCCTGTATACAGTAGCCAGCACAAATGTCAAATGGGATTTATCAATTACACTACATAATGTTTTTTAAGCACCAAAACTTCAAAGGAATTATATTTGAAACTAGACTTCTGAGTAATACTGAAGATATTATTATAAATTACAGCAACCCCTCCCCCTTTACCTTTAAGATGCGGCTCGTGTTTATAAAAATAATCTTGTGGGTGGTCTCATTTAAAGTAATGTAATCGTCAGGTTTTTTGCCAGGTTTCGGTCTAACACAGCACATCTAGATTACTATGTGTAATCATATCATTAACAATAAGCGCTTCTGGGGAAAGCAATCGAATATTCAGCAGCCCAAGCTTTATCATTTGTTCATCTGTATTATATCTGTTGTTTATTTGTTGAACATCAATTAAATTTGTACCGTTAAATGGTTTTGATGTTTTTTTTTTTGTATTTACTAATTTGGGGAACAGACACAGTCTCTGTGTGATAATATCCAAGTGAAAGAATCTATGTGTAGGGATTTATCTGAGTCTGGTGATGTGAGATAGCTAGCAGACTGTCGGGTAAGTCTGCGGTCTGACCTGGGCCCCAGTTAGTCAAGGTTTAGCTCTAAGACTATGTGCCAAATTACTAGAGAGAGAAGCAGCACCATCCCAGGAGGGATGGATACCATCTCTTTTCAACAGATCAGGTCTGCCCCAAAAGCTTTTTCAATTGTCTATGAACCCCATGTTATTTTGTGGACACCACTTAGACAACCAGTGACTGAGTGATGATAGTCTGCTAAGTATCTCATCACTCCTTTTAACAGGCAGGGGATCAGAACAAAAAACTTGATCTTATTTTTTTAGATAGTAGTATCTATTCCATTAAGTACTAGTACATATTCATTAGTTACTAATACTTATTAGCTACTAGTGCCTAAATATAAGAGGGAGATTTTAAAGCATTTTGAAACACTTCCTGTTGCCAGTTGGTGGTGCCAAATGATTTTGACTCACAATAATCACATACATGTGATCAGCCTCTTACAACGAACACAACAGCTTTAAGTTTCATCCAAATCAGTTCATGTATGCTGAAGTTATAACACACTTCCTGTTTCACATTTCTCTGCATAAATTTGTAGGTAATTCATTCTTCTCCCCACAGGATTATTAAAGTGAACAGAAAATTATTAAAAATAGCTTTAAAAAAACCTACAAAAACTAAAACCATTAGAAAAGAACATTTCCTTTAACTAAAATAAAATAAACATTGAGTGAAATAAATGTAATATTTATGTAATAAACAAAAATAAATTGAATATAAAAATCTTCCCACGGCAACATCTCTCTTTTTCATGTACCTGTACTAAAATAACTAAAATAAAAATAAAAATGATTAAACACTGCATAGACAAAACTAATAAAAATGACAAACGCACACAACAAAAGTACTAAAAATGTAACTAAAATTTTTAAGAAAATTTAACTGATTATATAAACTAATAGTTTTCCAGTCAATCTTCCTCTATACATGATTTTTGAAGTTGTATGCCAAATATGAATAAACTACTCAACATTTGTGAACTCACTTCAATGTTATTCCAAACCATGCAATTAGACACTTCAAAAAAAAGATCTGAAAGCACCATAAAGTACTGTAAAAGTAGCCTATATGACTTCTATTCCAAATCTTCTGAAATCATATAACAGGATTTATGTACCAACATTGTGTGATTTTTTTTTTTTTTTTAGGAAAACGAATCTACAAATAGATTCATATGGCATTAAGACTGTGTGTATAAATGTTGGCAGAACACGAATCACTTTTGATGTCGACTTCGGCCTCGGCTAACGGCGGCAGGTTTGGTGAGGCATATGCGTTAAAGCTTCCAGCGTCCACTTTGGTGACACGATTGCCCCTGTACAGCTTTTGATAAAAATACAGGCAAACCTGTGATGAAAGACACAAAGGGCTTTTTTTCTGGTCCTTTACTCAATTTGAACTGTTTTTTGTATTATTATTTTTATAACAATAATTATTATTATAAAATTAGCATGGCATGGCATGGCAGAAGAAAAAGTACTGCATAACATATAATCATATCAACCACATTTTATCAAATAATATTTCCTGTATTTTATTAAAAAATAAATCTTCTAATAATCCTTTAGGTGAGTACACACACACACACACACACACACACACACACACACACACACACACACACACACAATTAGGAACACCATACTAATACTGTGTTTGATCCCCTTTCGCCTTCAGAACTGCCTTAATTCTACGTGGCATTGATTCAACAAGGTGCTGAAAGCATTCTTTAGAAATGATTACCCATATTGATAGGATGGCATCTTGCAGTTGATGGAGATTTGTGGGATGCACATCCAGGGCACGAAGCTCCCGTTCCACCACATCCCAAAGATGCTCTATTGGGTTAAGATCTGGTGACTGTGGGGGCCATTTTAGTACAGTGAACTCATTGTCATGTTCAAGAAACCAGTTTGAAATGATTGGAGCTTTGTGACATGGTGCATTATCCTGCTGGAAGTAGCCATCAGAGAATGGGTACATGGTGGTCATAAAGGGATGGACATGGTCAGAAACAATGCTCAGGTAGACCGTGGCATTTAAACAATGCCCAATTGGCACTAAGGGGCCTAAAGTGTACCAAGAAAACATCCCCCACACCATTACACCACCACCAGCCTGCACAGTGGTAACTGTGATGGATCCATGTTCTCATTCTGTTTACGCCAATTCTGACTCTACCATCTGAATGTCTCAACAGAAATCGAGACCAATCAACATTTTTCCAGTCTTCAACTGTCCAATTTTGGTGAGCTTGTGCAAATTGTAGCCTCTTTTTCCTATTTGTAGTGGAGATGAATGGTACCCGGTGGGGTCTTCTGCTGTTGTAGCCCATCCGCCTCAAGGTTGTGCGTGCTGTGGCTTCACAAATGCTTTGCTGCATACCTCAGTTGTAATGAGTGGTTATTTCAGTCAAAGTTGCTCTTCTATCAGATTGAATCAGTCGGCCCATTCTCCTCTGACCTCTAGCATCAACAAGGCATTTTCGCCCACAGGACTGCTGCATACTGGATGTTTTTCCCTTCTCACACCATTCTTTGTAAACCCTAGAAATGGTTGTGCGTGAAAATCCCAGTAACTGAGCAGATTGTGAAATACTCAGACCGGCCCGTCTGGCACCAACAACCATGCCACGCTCAAAATTGCTTAAATCACCTTTCTTTCCCATTCTGACATTCAGTTTGGAGTTCAGGAGATTGTCTTGACCAGGACCACACCTCTAAATGCATTGAATTAACTGGCATGTGATTGGTTGATTAGACAATTGCATTAATGAGAAATTGAACAGGTGTTCCTAATAATCCTTTAGGTGAGTGTAGATGACCAGCACCAGCATCTCATCATCATCATTCTGCGCCTGAAACGCGTCAGGCCGACTTAGCCTGCTTCGAGAAAGAGCTCGACCCAGAGAGGACATGCTTGCTGAATACGGAGCCGGTGTGTTTCCTTTTTACATTTCACTGCCGGTTGTATATTCTGTATATAACTGTGTATGTGACAAATAAAACTCTTGAATCTTGAATCCTTTCTGCCACATCGCACTCACTTATGTGGTGGTGGCAATAAACCCCCTCCTGCTGAAAATCCCTAGAACCACCCTCTACACCCTCCACAAGAAGCTGCCAAATATGAAAGTAAAGTACAAACAAGTCTCCATATCAGTCCTGTTTTTTTTTGTTTTTTTTTATGATCTCATGTCAGAAGTTGCAATTTAAAATTAATTTGGTCCAAAATTCACTGGAGCAGCTCACACAAATTACATACATTGTGAAATATGTCAACTTTTTAGTTTTTCTGGAAAAACGAGAAATCCTGTGGATGAACTTCATGATATACGATCTATACATTTTGTTATATGGACCCATTCATATAAAAACTGCTTTGTCTTTAGATTAAATTTATGAGCTAAATTTCTAAATTGTTATGTAAGAATATTCAAAAACAGTGAAAGAATTGACAGTTAGTGACCCCTTCAAACTTCCGATTTCACGCCATGTTCTTCACATCTGCAGTGGCAGGCTCCACTGGGCTCCATTCTTGTCCTGACATTTCTGCAGTGCTGGTGATCAAAGTCTGGATGAAATTAACTGTATTATCAGGCAGTCTGTCTCTCAGATTGATTCTGATCCACTATTTATGCTGCCAGAATCGCATGATGTGAGTCGTCACTGTAATTCCATGTAATCACATCAAAGGGTCTGAATGAATGAATGGGCGGAGTTTCACTCTGGGGGTGTTGTGTATGGAATTCCAAAGTTGCCAATATTAAAAAAATAAAAAAAATAAATGTAAAAAAGGCCGAAATACAATAAGTATAGCCTACTGACATTGATACTGTCTGTGGTGAATGACTTGGATAGGTATATGGCCAAAATCTTACATCACGACCACGGGTTAAGTCATCCCAGCAAACGTCGTGTCCCTGGCCAAAAACAGTCGCGGTAGGATGGCATAAATTGGTAAAAAAAATATGTAACAGAAAATTTCTTAAATGCATTCAGAAACGTTTGTACATGTCTACAGTTCTCTGGGGTTGCATGTATAATTGTTACTTTGACTTTAACTACGTGTAGTTCAATACAGGCCTATACCCTGTTGAGAATCAGCTGAGAGGACGTCACTATGGTGACGTCTTTTACACGTGCATTTATAGTCCATCATGACCCTCTATGAAATATAGAGGTATATGGCCAAAATCTTATATCACGACCACAGGTTAAGTCATATCACCCTAACTGTACTGTGTGACGTGGATAGTCTACTCTTTATTCCGGACATGGCCGCAGAACATTGTCTGGGGGCGTATTACAGAAATATCTTAACTTTAGAATCCTATCTTATCTGTTTGGTAGCCATGGCGATGTCAGTTAGGAGCTCATTTAGGACAAAAGCTATTACAGAATGACATTTCTTAAGTGCATAATCTTATCTTAACTATGGATAGGAAACGGGTATTACAGTAGATTCAAGATTCAAGAGTTTTATTTGTCACATACACAGTTATATACAGAATATACAACCGGCAGTGAAATGTAAACAGGTCCGCTCCATGGACAGTGCAAATTCACAGTTAAAAACACAAGGAGGAAGTTATAATAGAAATAGAATATAAAAAAAGTACTATATATATATATATATATATATATATATATGTATATGTATATGTATATGTATATATATATATATATATATATATATATATATATATATATATATATATATATATATATATATATGTCTATATCTGTAGAATTATAAATAATCAAGTCAAGAGAAAAAAAGGTAACAAATAAGGATAAAGTGGAATAAAATAATTGAAGTAGACTTTGCAGTGAGTAAACTGTAGACTTATAAATATGTGGTTAACAAATGTATAAGAGTATAATGTGCAAACAGGTTTATAACAGGCTGTTACGCAGTAACAACGAGAACAGAAAGTGCAGTGCAATGTCAGTGTATCGATGTTTATCCTGACGTGAAGTCACGTGATGTTAAGTTCAGGAGTCTGATGGCCTGGGGGGAAGAAGCTCCTCCTGAGTCTCTCAGTTTTGGCCATCAGGCTTCGGAAGCGCTTACCAGATGGCAGCAGCGTGAAATGAGGGTTTGCAGGGTGATTAGAGTCCTTGATGATCTTGGTAGCTCTACCTTTGCAGCGTTTGGTGTAGACGTCCTGCAGAGACGGGAGAGCTGACCCTGAGATACGCCGGATAAGCGCACGACTCTTTGCAGGGCTTTGCGGTCATGACTGGTGCTGTTCCCATACCACGCTGTGATGCACTGAGTTAAAACACTTTCTATCGCCCCTAAATAGAAAGTTTTCAGGATAGCTGGTGAAACCCTGAATTTCCTCAGCTGGCGCAGGTGGTACAGTCTTTGCCTGGCTTTTTCACCTGTGTCTGAATGTGAGCAGTCCAGGTCAGGTCCTCGGAGATGTTTACACCCAGGTACTTGAAGCTGCTCACTCTCTACTGGTGACCCGCTGATCATGAGGGGGAGTATGTCCGTTGCTGTCTCTTCCTGAAGTCCACAATCATTTCTTTGGTCTTGCCAACATTCAGAGAGAGACAGTTGTCCTGGCACCATGATGTTAGATGCTCCACCTCGCCCAAGTATGCCGTCTCATTGTTGTTGGAAATGAGGCCCAGGACAACAGTATCATCAGCAAATTTGATGATAGAGGTGGAGCTGTGTGTGGACAAACAGTCATGCGTGTAGAGAGAGTAGAGCAGGGGACTCAGGACACAGCCCTGTGGAGCTCCCACACTCAGGGTGATGGAGGTGGAGGTGGACTGGCCTATTCTCACCACCTGAGGCCTGCCAGTGAGGAAGTCCTCAATCCAGTGGCAGAGAGAAGGATTCAGGCCGAGATCCAGGAGTTTGGAGGTTAGCTTGGTGGGAACTATGGTGTTAAAGGCTGAGCTATAGTCAATAAATAGCAGTCTTACGTAGTTCCCACTTTTGCTGTCGATGTGAGTGAGGGAGGAGTGGAGGACATGAGAGATGGCATCTTCAGTCGATCTATTGGGACGATAGGCAAACTGAAGAGGGTCCAAAGTGTCAGGAATGAAGGCGCAAATGGTGTTTTTAATGAGTCTCTCAAAGACCTTCATGACTATAGACGTGAGAGCCACTGGACGATAGTCATTTAGGCAAGAGGGTTTACTGTTCTTAGGGACAGGGATGATGGTGGATTTTTTGAAGGAGGTGGGGACCACAGATGTAGCGAGGGACTCATTAAAGATAGATGTAAACAACCCGGCGAGCTGATCAGCACAGGACCGCAGAACACGACCTGAAATACCATCCGGCCCGGCAGCTTTCCTAACGTCCACACGCTTGAGTGCTCTCCGAACTTCATCCTCTGAGACAGAGATCACGTGGTTGTTGCTGCTCTGAGTAATTTCCTCTAACGCGCCACTTGGCGGAGTCGCGTTGCCGCGATTACAGTCAAAGCGAGCATAGAAAGAGTTTAACTCATTCACGAGCAACGGATCAACGCTTGCCTCTGCAGAGGATTTAGATCCAAAGGAGCAGATGGACCTCAGACCTTGCCACATGCGCCGCGTGTCGTTGAGTTGGAAATGAGACTCCACTCGGTCTTTATAACGGAGTTTTGCGGCTTTAACTGCTCGTCTGAGAGCATAGCAGGACGATCTGTATTCATTCATATTCCCTGAATGGAGACTGGCGTTGTAAGCAGCAGTGCGTATGCGTTCACTGCGCGCGGATTGAATTGTCCACCCACGGTTTCTGATTTGAGAAGGACGTTATTGTTATTGTTTGCGTGGCTTGCTCTGTAAGCGTGTTGATGAAGCAAAGCGCCACGTCTGTGAACTCGCTTACGTCCAACTGAACTCGCCGAACATGTCCCAATCCACATCGCCCAGAGCTGCCTGAAAGCGTGGTCTCTGAGTGGGGTGACCAACGCTTAACTTCCCGCCTCACCGGGGGTTCCTGGAGGAGCTTTTGTTTGTATTCGGGAGTGAGGAAAATGGCGGCATGATCCGATTTGCCAAACGCTGGAAGTGACCGCGCTTTATAGGCGTTCTTAAACGGAGAGTAGCAGTGATCCAGTGTGTTTGCTCCTCGTGTGGGGCAGGAGACGTGCTGATGAAAGTTTGGCAGGACTTTCTTTAGGTTTGCTTTGTTAAAATCGCCCGCGACAATGAATGCCGCGTCGGGATGTTGGTTTATGACGCCGCTGGCAACATCATGAAGGCCAGATAAAGCCAGCGCTGTGTCTGCCTGCGGTGGGATGTAAACGGCGGTCGCGACAACCGCAGAAAACTCCTCGGCAGATAGAATGGGCGGCAAATGATTGTTAAATGTTCCAGATGAGGCGAGCAGGACCGCGCGAGAGAATGGTGATGTTCCTGGGATCGCACCATTTCTTGTTGATCATGAAACACACTCCACCGCCTTTGGATTTACCGCCTCGGCTGTTCTGTCCATCCGAAAAACAGAGAAGTTCTCCGACGGCGTCACAGCTGTGTCCGGGACCGCGGCGTGAGCCATGTTTCGGACAAACAATAGATATTACAGTCTCTCATGTCCCGTTGAAAACTTATCCTGGCTCTAAGATCGTCCATCTTATTATCCAAGGATTGAACATTTGCTAGAAGAATGCTCGGAGAGAGGTCTGAATGCCCTTTCTCTCAGTCTGTTACGGATACCAGCACGTTTCCCACGGTGTTTCTTTGTTCTACGCCGCTGGCTCTGTCCATTGTTCAACTCGGCGTTCCGAAGGATCTCAGATGGCCACAGAGGATCGCCGTAAGTGTCCTGAAACAGTCCAGTGTAGAGGTAACCAATGTCCAAAAGAGTTTTGCTGTCATAGTAGATCAATGCAGATGATAAGTTTGTAAAAACTGAGAGTAAAAGAAAGTAAAATAGTAAATAAAAGCACAGTCTTCACGGAGCGACCTGAACGGCGACCAAACACAGCGGCGCCATTTCCGGTTCATCCTAACTCATTTCCGGTAGCATCCTAACTCTGTAAAAAATCCTAAAAGCTGTCTTAACTTTAGGACAACCTGGTGCCCTAACTTCAAACCTTTTTGAAATTCAACGGTAAAAATGAGAGTACAAAAGCCTTTTTTGAACATTTACATTACATGATTATACAAGACGAAGAGCAGTGACGTTTGATGATGGAGAGACTTTTGGAGGACCCAGAGGATGTGCTGATTCCCATGACACATGACTTTGCAGTTAGTTGACGAATTGCGACCAAAGCCAATAATATCTGTCTGCAGAGCCACAGTTTTACCCCAGCAGTTTTGCCCGTGCAAAAATGATTTAGTTATTTCTTTTTACTAAATCATGCTATAACGTGGTAAATCGTGAAAATTCATACTAGAAACATGGTAAAGCATGCTAGATTGTGGTAAATCATCGTAATTCATACTAGAAACATGGTAAGTCATGCTAGAATGTGGTCAATCGTGAATATGGTAAATCATACTAGAAGATGGTAAATGCTGGTAAACTATGGTAAATCATGAACTTATTCCCTTCCAGTTTCGTCACATACAGCTCGACGACATAAAACTCACAACGAAATGCGCATGCGCATGCGCGGGCAAAACTGCGGCTCTGCAGTCAGACCCTTATCACCAAAGAGGCCAATGAGCCGTCACGGAGCATTACCGGTCATTCTTCAAGTGATTAACGCCTTGCAGGGTTTTTTTTGTTTTGTTTTGTTTTGTTTTTGTTTGTTTTTTTGGTAAAAGGCGATTTTCAAAGTGAGGTCGCTTCTGTAGCAAAAAAATGTCACTACCTGGTATATGTAAAAAAAAAAAAAAATTATATATATATATATATATATATATATATATATATATATATATATAATAATAATAATAATAATAATAATAAATAAATACAGACATGGCAAAACGCCTACCTTCGGTTTCCAAGGGAAGAGCTGTCAAAACTGCAGAATAAAACAGGCTTTAACTTTTCAACGGTGCTTATCAAAATTTAAATCTATGCCGCACTGAAATTAAAAAGTATTTTTGATTCATGGTATTAGGCTTACATCAGAAGCAGTTTGTGTGTTGTTTGTTGCTTGGTAACAGACCTGACAGTTGATTACCGAACTCGATTCCCTATACTACAGATACAATTAGATTTTGTAAGATAAGATAAGGTAAAATAAGTTAAGGATAAGAATCCTAAATCAAGTTCAGATTTGCTTCTGTAATACGAATTTGTGGAAAATCCTAAATTAACTTATCATATCTTAAGTTAAGACCTAAGAGAGAAAGTTTCTGTAATACCCCTGGTCTGGATTTGTCAAATGTCCTGGGCTAACAAACACTCTGAAATGGAAGCGCTTGATATTTTCCATTACTGGTCAGAACACACGGAAAGGAGGCTACTGAAGTCGACGCAAGCAAATTGATCAATGCATTTGAAACAAGACCACAAATTCACGTCACATTCATGTTTTCCTATTACATGCACAACATGTGACAAACGCTTAAAATACAATGCATATTTCAAAGATCCCAAACAGAACGAGGTGGACAGTCACAGCATCACTGAGTAGTATAACTGGGTTTTCTTGGTGTGGTCTTATTATTAATCACATGTCTTAATGACTGAAACAAGACTGAACTGAACACAAAGACTGGAGCAGATTTGAATCTTTGGCAGTGAGAGAGGAGCACAAACCACACAACCCACTTAAAGAAACTCAACTGTGTGAGATCCTGAAACAAGCAGTCAACACACAGCTGCCAATACTTATTTGCAGTGTAATATGTGCAGGAAAAAATAAGGAAAAATCCTGCCAACAAGGTGTTTTTATTTTTTTGGAAACATTAAACATAAAATCATAAAACCGTGTTTTTATCTTTCAAGTTTTCATTTTTCCGTTATTGTCTGAGCAGACACATTTCATTATGCATGTCCTGATTCATTAATTAGATTTTAGTGCCAGTTTTTAAACCTGTAAATCAAGCAATAATGTAGACTGCTATTCACAGATCAGGAATTAAAAATGAATCGGTTCGTGTGAGCAAACACGCTCATTTTTTTCGTTCTGTTTCCAGAGTCTGGTTATAACTAAAATTTTAAACAAAATGTCATTTTTATATTTTCACTTTATCAGTCAAGTAAATGTACAATGCTCTCAAAATCATTTAGCGGGATTGACAACACTGCAAACTCTGAAAGCATGACTTCATTTCCTCATCATATTTCCTCAAATATTTTAGATATAATTAGTGTATAGGCCTATATAAAATACTGTTATTTACAAAGGTCATGTTTGTGATTTCTTTATTTGTTAGACTTTTTAAATGAACATTAGCCTATCAATCATTAGCATTAACATTACTATTCTGAACCAAGTGCCGTTATTTAGCCTACCGTTTTTCTCTGTTTAACTTTTATTAGACTCCAAGTCGAAACCAAAGAAAAGGGCGTTTCTGAACTGGGCACGTTTGCTGTTAGCCTATGCACAGCTGAGTACATGACATTTAGGTTTACTGTGTGTGTCGGATGAAGGCGGCTTTCTGCATGCTTGGAAAGGGACTCGAGTGGATGAATTAATTCGTTGCCCTGATTGTACGCGCAATGCACGAACACACTGCAGGCTTGCTCTTGCTCTATTCAAGGCAAACCATCAACAGTACACCATCATCCCCTCACATGTGTTTTATTGAACTAAATACAATCAGCCAAAACGAATGCGCAGGTTACTTTTCTGAACCAGAACGTTCCCGAGTCTGTGTTTCTCACAATGTGCACGCGAATTGCAGCACAGTTCGAGTGCGACCGAACTCAGAGCACCTCCTCCGGGTAGTCTTGGGCTCGGTGCCCTGGTGCGCTCCCAGGTCTGCATGACAAGCTTTCACATTTATACCAATTTTTCAGTAATAAGCCCGCACCAAGAAACCCAATTATACTACTGAGTGATGCTGTGACTGTCCACACGTGAAGTGACGTGACGTTCTGCTGTACCCACGCCTCATTCTGTTGTGGATCTTTGAAATATGTGTTGTCTTATAAGCGTTTGTCACATGTTGTGTATGTACAAATATGAACATCCCTGCTAATTTCAGCAGCAATTCTGACACTTGTTTAGTATTAGTTTTGATTCAGAAGAGGAAAAAAGGAAAGAAAAAAAAAAAACTTAAGTTTTTAATAATAATTACTAATGATTATGGAATATTAATTTGCCATTTGCCTCTTCCCTGACATCTTTGAAATAGACAAATGCAATAATTAATACTATGCATTATCTGGATAAAATATTATTAGCCAAAGGTTTTCACATTACACACACACACACTAAGAAATGCTGAATTAATTATTTTATTTTTTTGTATGAATATTAATGTGCCATTTTTCCGATCAGACCCAGCCCCATGTCTCCAGCCAAACACCCACCACCATCGCCAAAATCTCACCCTGAACTCTGTGCTACATCTTGGCAGCACAGTTTTGGCAATCTTCATCCAACTCAGACCTAAATGGTGACCGGATATACAGATGCAGCTAAATGCATACATTCCATAAGAATAATAACGAATAGCCTACATAAAACAGGTTGAAATAATGACTAAAATGCAGTGGCTTCGCAATCACTTAACACACTGGGCACTTTGTGATTATAATTTATTTAAACAAGAAAATTTGTTAGCATACAAAGTATGTGTTTCATAAAAATAATTCCTGTTTTTCCTGCTATGGTCTTGCTTGACTAGATGTGTAAAGGACGTCAGTGGACGTCTATTCACAACCTCTTAAAAACTACTTGGTGCACTTTAATTATTGCAGTATTAACCAAGGTGTAAGCGCAGCTTTTGCATATTTCAGAAGGATTTCATAGAGGGTCATGATGGACTATAAATGCACGTGTAAAAGACGTCACCATAGTGACGTCCTCTCAGCTGATTCTCAACAGGGTATAGGCCTGTATTGAACTACACGTAGTTAAAGTCAAAGTAACAATTATACATGCAACCCCAGAGAACTGTAGACATGTACAAACGTTTCTGAATGCATTTAAGAAATTTTCTGTTACATATTTTTTTTACCAATTTATGCTGTCCTACCGCGACTGTTTTTGGCCAGGGACACGACGTTTGCTGGGATGACTTAACCCGTGGTCGTGATATAAGATTTTGGCCATATACCTATCCAAGTCATTCACCACAGACAGTATCAATGTCAGTAGGCTATACTTATTGTATTTCGGCCTCAGCACAAGGTGTCCACGGAAGAATGAGTCACCTTTGAAACAACACGAGGGCCTTCAACTGCTCAAGTTTTACCACACACACACACACACACGAAGAAAAGAAGTCCAAAATAACCAAAAAATTAGGAATGATATACTCGAGAGAGAGAGAGAGAGAGAGAGAGAGAGAGAGAGAGAAAAAAAAAAAAAAAAACTGTATTAGCCTAAACTAGCAGAGGTTATTCGCTCATTGTTTGCTCTGTTGTGTCTTAATTTCTTCATATCTGAATGCCTGTAATCAATTAATATTAAAAGAAATTAATATTATATATAGGCCCATTACATTTGAAAATGGGAACTGTTGCAGTTCCATCCAAGGTTTTTTTGTTTGTTTTGCAAAAGGTTTAGAGCATCAAAGTGTTTTGTTTGTTTCCCTGTTGGAAACTCCGAAGCGAAGACCAGGATTCTTTATTGAGAACACATGCTGTCGGTAGCTGCAGTCATCAAGACTAAGACTAAATGTGTTAAGACGTGTTACCTTTTGTCTTTTTTTCAGTCTAATAAAAGTTCATCAGAAAAGTAACAGGTACAACTGCACCGTTTTTGAATAGCTAACCGATTGCTTGCTGATCAAGAGTTGATCTAAATAGTCTTTATAACGAAGTACAAAATACATGACACTTGTTAGTGAAAAGAATTTATATGTAGGCCCATACAATGTAATAATATAACAAAGTTGTGTTTCAGCATGGATGAGGATAATATAACGCCTTAAAATCTCTGCAGCTCGTCAAAATAAAAATGTGTCTGTCAAGCGAAGGAAGGCTGTTGGAGTTAATAGCCTCCGGACAAAAACCAATACATGTTACTTCTGTATCTGAATAAATCAAAGGAATGCCATGAAATCACGATTTCATTTTCAGAAGCTAAAAGATCCCCCCAAAGAATGGGACTGGAGAAACGGTCCCATGAATAGACGGCGTCAACTACGTCAGCACCACACGCAACCAACACATACCCCAGTACTGCGGATCGTGCTGGGCACATGGAAGTACTAGTGCTTTTGCAGGTGAGGGAAAATGTTAAAATGTTAAGGGGTAGTTCTACAAGGGGTGTGTGTGTGTGTGTGTGGCGGTGTTCTGGGGATCATATTCCCATAATATGTTCAATGAAAGCTGCCACCTCATGCAGCCACATCCGTTTTGTTCCTTCTGCGCCAAAGCCTGCGTTCTTGTTCTTGCATAAAATCCTCTCAGGAACGCGTTTGCTCACAGCTATTCAATGTCACTCCACTTATAAAGGCAACATTTCCCTCATTAGTAGCTAAAACCACGTTTAAAATATGGCTACTCCTTAATGTGTTCATAATTAATACTGTCGTGTCAGGTCGCGTCAGATCAATGAGCAGCAAGTCATAATTTCGAAGCATTGATTTATTTCTTTATGTTAGATCGTATCAACATCAAGCGGAAAGCAGCATGGCCTCCTGCATATCTCTCTGCCCAGAACGTGATTGACTGTGGCGGCGCGGGTACCTGCCAGGGTGGAGATCATTCTGAAGTGTGGACGTATGCGAACACTAACGGCATTCCTGATGAAACCTGCAACAACTACCAGGCCAAGGATCAGGGTAAAAAAATATTGTCTGGTTGAGCATCTTGCTTGATTGGATATGCATTCAGTAATAATTTAATGTGCTGTTCTGTCTTTTCTTCCAGAATGTAACCTCTTTAATCAGTGTGGAACCTGCACAACCTTTGGTGTGTGCAACGATATAAAGAACTTCACCGTTTGGAAAGTTGGAGACTATGGTCAAGTCAGTGGGCTGGACCAGATGAAAGCGGAGATCTATTCTGGAGGACCCATCAGGTGTACAGACTGGATTTTGTATTATTAGGTCTTATATTTGAACCAACGTTTGGAGATTTTTGACACTTTGACTCTTTGCCTTTGTAGTTGTGGTATCATGGCAACAGAGAATCTTGATGCATACACTGGTGGATTGTATTCGGAGTACGTACAGAATCCCGAAATAAACCACATTGTATCTGTAGCTGGTTGGGGCGTTGATGAGAGTGGAGTGGAGTACTGGATTGACCGTAATTCTTGGGGAGAGCCATGGGCAAGCAAAACCTGAAAAGTTATGCTGGTGAATCGCTACACGCAAATTAAGATGTTGAATGTATTGTCCTGCTCTCTTGTTATTTAGGGAGAGAAAGGCTGGCTCAGAATAGTCACCAGTGCATACAAGGGTGGCAGTGGGAGCCAGTACAATCTCGCCATTGAAGAGGACTGCATGTACGGAGACCCCATCATACCCAAGAATTACCTGTAGATGTTTTTCATAGAGAAAGTGCAGGTCTTAAAACTTGGCAAATTCTAGAGGGCATTTATATCCAATGATTTTCTGATGCTACCCAAGATCAGATGCAGAGGTTTGGTTTTCATGGTTTTTAATAAAGATCTCAGGAATTAATCTTGTTTTTTAACTGTTTTTATACTAGGGCATTTCACATTTTGGGATGTTTTAAATGGCCAAATGATTCTCTAAGGACTTGTGTGCCGATACATGCCTAAGGTTTTGGGGTTTGCTTTGTATTTGGTGTAGTACAGCGTTTCATTCTTTTCTTTTCCTTTTTTAATGGGGATTTTGCTTTAATGCATATGTCAAACCATGTCAACAAGAGTAGCCATGGCTAGGTTTAATCACTGCACTGTTTTCAATCAATCACACTCAATAAAAGTCTTATCAGGTTTTACTCCTTGTTATTTTAATTATGTTATTGTTGCTTTAAATGAACTGAGTGGTACATCAGGTCAAATGACCAACATCTAAACTGTGTCTGTATTCATTGCTAGTTACAGCAGTCAAGGACCACAACTTTAGTTTTAATAAATGCTTTGGACCTTTGATTCAACATTGGAATCTGAATCTGATGGGAACTTTAAATTGCAATTGCCCTTTATTTAGTTTTTAAAAGTTGAGTTAGTTTGGAAATATTTTGAAGACGCATATAACAGTAAAGCTGCCAGTATACCTGACCACATACAGAAACCACTGTACATTGTGAAGCAGAAGCTTGAGGACATGTTTGCATTTGAAAGTATGACACTTATAGACTTTAAACATGATTGTATTAAGGTGGCATGAAACGCAAGTTACGTATATCTGAGTGAAGCAGCTTCTTGAACAAGTAGGATGGGACTTGATTTTGTCCATGGAGAAATGATCCAATCGTTGTGATTTACTATATTGCTGTGCTCTTATTTTGATTAAAAATTATAAGGGCACATTATTTAAAATAAATAAATAATTATGTACTCAAATTATTTATAATAAATACAATTCCATAAAATGGTGACTTTAATAAAAAAAAAGGATATTTCAATATACAAAAAAAAGGAAAAACACAAATATAGACAAAATAGACAAAAATAGGGGCTCCTATGGTTATGACCTCAGTACACAAAGTTCAGCATTCATGTCAATATATTCTTTAAAAAGGGTAAACACAAATGTTATGTACAATGAATTTGGATATCCATCCATGAAGAGTGCTCCAGTCTGAGTGGATCCTTTCCCTGTTCAAACGTCCCACCAATTTCTGTGGTATTAGTTGATTATGATAAAGTTGGATTTGCAGGGAACTACAATGCAGCATTGGAGATTAATAAGAAGTACTGCAGGTATAAATCTGCATAATTCTGAATTGCATGTGAGTCATGGTTCCTCTAGATCAGTTCTTGGAGAGCCAGTGTCCAGCAGAGTTTAGATCCAGCCCTAGTTTAACACACTTGAGCCAGCTAATCAAGGTCTTACACCCGAGTATATCCCTAAGTGGAAGTGTCCAAATTGGGCCCAAAGTGTCAATATTTTGTGTGGCCACCATTATTTTCCAGCACTGCCTTAACCCTCTTGGGAATGGAGTTCACCAGAGCTTTACAGGTTGCCACTGGAGTCCTCTTCCACTCTTCCATGATGACGTCACAGAGCTGGTGGATGTTAGAGACCTTGCACTCCTCCACCTTCTGCTTGAGGATGCCCCACAGATGCTCAATAGGGCTTAGGTCTGGGAGACATGCTTGGTCAGTCCAGCACCTTTACCCTCTGCGTCTTTAGCAAGGCAGCAGTCGTCTTGGAGGTGTGTTTGGGGTCGTTATGTTGGAATACTGCCCTGCGACCCGGTTTCTGAAGGGAGGGGATCATGTTCTGCTTCAGTATGTCACAGTAAATGCTTGACTGTAGACAAGACATACTTGGCTTTATACTCCTCACCAGGTTGCCGCCACACACGCTTGACACCACCTTAACCAAATAAGTTTATCTTGGTCTCAGACCACCGGACATGGTTCCAGTAATCCATGACCTTAGTCTGCTTGTCTTTCACAAACTGTTTGCGGGCTTTCTTGTGCATCATCTTCAGAAGAGTCTTCATTCTGGGACAACAGCCATGCAGACCAATTTGATGCAGTGTGCGGCGTACTGACAGGCTGACCCCTAACCATTTCAACCTCTGCAGTAATGCTGGCAGCACTCAGAAGTCTATTTAGCAAAGCGAACCTCTGGATATGATGCCGAGCACGTGCACTCAACTTCTTTGGTCGACCATGGCGAGGCCTGTTCTGAGTGGAACCTGTCCTATTAAACTGATGTATGGTCTTGGCCACCGTGCTGCAGCTCAGTTTCAGGGTGTTGGCAATCTTCTTATAGCCTAGGCCATCTTTATTTAAAACAATTTTTTTTCAGGTCCTCAGAGAGTTCGTTGCCACAAGGTGCCATGTTGAACTTCCAGTGACCAATATGAGAGAGTGTAAGAGCGATAACACCAAACTTAACACACCTGCTCCCCATTCACACCAGAGACCGTGTAACACTAACAAGTCACATAACACTGGGGAGGGAAAATGGCTAATTGGGCCCAATTGGGACATTTTCATTTAGGGGTGTACTCACTTTTGTTGCCAGCGGTTTAGACATTATTAATGGCTGCGTGTGGAGTTATTTTGAGGGGACAGCAAATTTACACTGTTATACAAGCTGTACACTCACTACTTTACATTGTAACAGTGTCATTTCTTCGGTGCTGTCCCATGAAAAGATAGAATTAAAAAAAAAAAAAAAAATTATGGCCAACATGTTTGAGAAAAGCATTAATTCATTAAATTAAATTAATTCTTAGTTCTAATCTCAAGAGATCATCAAAAATGCTTTTTTTTTTTTTTTAACAGTTTCTCTCAATTTCTTTGGCACACTTTTCTAAACGTTCTTAAAATCCTCTAATACTGTGCTGGTTCGTTTCATTTTTACATTGATTGTTTATTCTATGGTAACAATATGGTCATTTATTTGTGATCAAATTTGAGTTACAGAATATTAGTGTACAAAAATAAAACGTAATAAAACATCATTCTGAACACTTTTTTTCTTCGCACGTTGGTAAGTGTGGTGAGGGCATCCCTGAAGCGTCCCACGTAATATAGACGCCAAGATACAACAGAGCCAGAATTCAACCACACTGTAAGAGGTCGTAAGATGAAAGCCCAGGGATAAAGTTTAAAGTCAGGTAGTGCTACGGGGTGGCCATGGGTGGCCAGTGCCACCTCTGATTGAAGCTTGGCCACCACTGTTGCGCAAGCTTTACGCTTTAACAGCTGATTTTTCTCAGTTAAAAAAAAGTAGTGACACTGGCACAAAGACCAACACACTGCAGCTGAACTAAATGGTCACTGTACCTATTAATATGGGAAAAATAACACGCTCAAAGATGCCTATAATAAGTGGACACGGCGACGCTAGAAATGCGCGCTTGGTGAGCAGCTTTACGAGCATAAACAAAAACAGAGCAGCGGTCAAAAATCCCCATGTTTACATAGGAAATTAATGGAATTTTAAAAAAAAATTTAAAAAAATAAAATTAACATATATACGGTTATACACGCTCACTCACACAGCCTACATCACGTGATAGTGCAAATGCAAATGGCTTTCTTTGTGCTTCGCAACGAAAACAAATGAACACGCGCTTACATTTTTAATAACTTTTAAATAAAAAAAAATAAAAAAATAAACTTTTAGCTGTTGAATTTAACACGTTAATTAGATTCGTTATGGGGGAAAAATAACGCATTAAAATCATTTAACTCACTTGCTCCGCCCCGACTTACTGGTCATCTTACATTTCATAGTTTATTGATGAAGAATATGATGCAGGGCAACAACTCACTGTATAATGAAGCCTATAGAATGCAGTTAGAATGGCCATAAAACTCAAGATATGGGGCAAAAATGCCCGTTTTAGGCGTCTCGGGTGTTTTTACACTGGGCATGTTTGTTGCTGTCCGCATCAGCACGAATGCACTGCAGGCTCTCTCTCGCCAAGGTAAAATCATTACCACATTCGGTTTAAAAGGTATCCCACGCAGGATATGCAGTCATTGTTTTGGCCACCCCAATAAAATAAATAAATAAACAAACAAACCAACCACTGGATCTTACCGGGCCACCCCTGAAAAAAGGTTCTCGCTACGCCCCTGTGCGAGACCGCCAGCACCTTTGCAATGCTGCAGCGTTGAGCATTTTATACGGGGGGACTTGCCGTTCCAAATGAATTTAGAAATTAAGCTTTGCAATTTAGACCACAAGACCAGTAATCTAAAGATGGCGACACAGAGGTACCATAGCAGAATTTTTGTTTTTAATGCGAGGTAAAAATATTCATTTTGACCACAGAAATCCGAGCTTGAAAAGATAAAGGTAGTGTTGACCAGCGAGTCATGTCCATCTCTAGCCGATTACATACAGGCTACCCTGGACATTTTCCAGAGCTGTTGAGTGAGATCTAAAACTGGTTACTATCGGTATAAACGATGGCAATACAGACTTGGACGATAAGTTATTTACCGTTTTTCATGATTAATGACATTTTTTTCAATACTTTTAACAGTTTTCCTAACCTCTTAACACACAATTGCCAAAAGGGTTAATTTAATGCTCAAAAAAAAAAAAAAAAAAAAAAACACACATTGTAAACTAAACTCCAACATCAATGAAGATTTGTTCCAATTCATCTTATACCCAGAGAATTGGCTAAAAGAGTTAAACCGACAAAATATGATGAATAGATGTAGCGGTCTTACTAACATATAAAAGAACGTCATCTGCATATAATGAAATTATATGAGAAGTGTTGCTAAATGTGATAGGGCTAACCAAAGAGTGTTGACAAATTTTCTGCCCTCACGTTGTATGACTAGTTCACTATTAGACATACAAACCCGATTCCAAAAAAGTTGGGACACAAATTGTGAATAAAATAGGAATGCAATAAATTTACAAATCTCATAAACTTATATTTTATTCACAATAGAATATAGATAACATATCAAATGTTGAAAGTGAGACATTTTGAAATGTCATGCCAAATAGGCCGGAAAAGTTAAATGTACATATAAGGAACAGCTGGAGGACCAATTTGCAACTTATTAGGTCAATTGGCAACATGATTGGGTATAAAAAGAGCCTCTCAGAGTGGCAGTGTCTCTCAGAAGTCAAGATGGGCAGAGGATCACCAATTCCCCCAATGCTACGGCCAAACATACTGGAGCAATATCAGAAAGGAGTTTCTCAGAGAAAAACTGCAAAGAGTTTGAAGTTATCATCATCTACAGTGCATAATATCATCCAAAGATTCAGAGAATCTGGAACAATCTCTGTGCGTAAGGGTCAAGGCCGGTAAGAACTGGTCCCAACTTTGAGACGCCATGAAATTTAAAGTCAACTTTTTTTTTTTTTTCAGTCGCTAACAAGCGTTTGTCCAACCGGTTGTCACATTTTCAAAACTCTAAGCACAATTAGCACAGCATCGTGCTTTTGTGGCCGTACCGTTCACACATTTCATGTCGTTTTCACACAATATGCAGTCAGTGAACATTTCCACAATGCTTACATTTTCTTAACAGACAAGCTATATCTCTCAACAAAATTATGGATTGTTTTTGTAGTATTTACGAATGTTAACACACAACATCCCACAATAGCAAAAACAATATTCCAAACCTTGGATCCAGTATAAAAACCTCTGCTTCTGCAATGAAACAAAACATGAGGACCTTTGGAATTACCTGGGACAATGTGGCTTTCCATCAGTCGCAAGCAACAACAACATGATTTGAAGTCCACACAAGACTGGTAAGTCTCTTCCCTATTCACCTTTCCTCAGGAATTCTCCTCTGCATGGAGGTGGAAGGTTTATGACCAGATGTCCCTCATTGAAGCCATGGATGCTGGCTGTAGGGACATCAGTTCATGATTGCCAAGGGTGGATCCGACATACCAAGCGGTTTTATCCCAGGTGCATGTGATGTTGATGAAAACATGTGCCTAACCCTGAAGATTGCAGAGATTCATTTTGTACTTTTTTTAGCCCCTTAATTTATTTTGTTCACTGTAAGCAATACTGTAAAACTTTCTGTTCTATCATACCGTGTTTCTACTATACCTCCTGTAGTAAACCATAAAGAGAAAAAAAAAAAAAAAAAAAAAAAAGACTGATTTGCTTTTTACTGGAATGCTTTCAAATGTGAACATTATTGTACATGTGGACATGCAGTTCCCAACCAAGAAATCTAGTGTAAAAATGGTGGATTGCATGTTTTGCATGCAAATACCTGTAAAACTGAAACACAAAAGTCTATGCAGTTTTTGTAATGTCAACAATAGCCAGTATTTTGAAACCTGGTGTACTTTGACTGCATGTACCTTGTGAAGTGAAAACAAGTGTTATTCTTTGACAGAATGATTTCATTTTGAGTCAGATTTCCAGTGTTTGGTAAAGTTAGTGTGTGAAGAGAAAGATGTGCTCTATTTTGAAAAGAAGAGTTAGTATACATTTAACAAAATGTGTTTGAGAAAAACACATTTTGTGGGTGTCCCAGTTGACACCAGGACATGGATTCTTCATATCAACAATTACATTTCAACTAGTAAAAAACTAATTCTTACGGTCTAGAGTTGTATTTAGATAAATGTCACCATAGGCTGCCATCAATAATATCAACAATTAATTTCTTGAAATTCCAATTTCAAAAATCAGAAATACAATTCTTAGAGTACAAATAATTTTATCAATAATTACATGCTTACTATTGCAAATGTACGTACAATTGAAATGCTACTATTAAACATGTTCATTTTTATATCGGACAGGTCAATCTGGGAGTCCATGTTTTAACTCCACCATAAGAACCCTGAATGGGGTCCTTCAAATCATTAAACTTGCCAGTGGAATTGCCCGATTTCAAATCAGGATATGGTCCCACACCAGAGGACAGCGTTCAGTGACAAAATGTATCATGTTCCTACACTTTTAGAAATCTATGGATGAGTGCTAAAAGGTATTTATTAAATATGCTTTTCTTTTTATAAAAGTTGTAATTTACTGAACCAAACATTAAGAGCGTGGTACTAGCAACGCCAAGGTCACGGGTTCGATTCCCAGGGAAAGCAAGAACTGACAAAATGTAAAAATGTGTACCTTGAATGCAATGTAAGTTGCTTTGGATAAAAGCGTCTGCCAAATGCATAAATGTAAGAAGGGGGGAGTCATTGGGCCCATCACCTGTTTTATTAATTGTTAATCTCTGTGGTACCCTTGAGGCTTGCAAAGTCCTGCCACTTCTTCCTGACCTCCTTCCCTGTTTTTAATGTCCCTGCTAACTTGCAGTTAGTTTTATAGCAATATCCTCCCAGATTTTAGTTTTTCTTTTTAGACTGCCATTAAACCTGCTGAAAATTATTTTTGTGTTGCTCCTCCTCTAAAATAAGTTTGTCTCCATTAGCCTGTGCACTATATAGATTTTTGAGGCCTCACTGCCTTATCAGACAATGACTTGTAAGGCAGCGTTTGTGCATGAAGAAGGGATGGGTGATATCTTATCTTTTGCGATATACCGGTAAAAATTCTCCCATCCATCCATTATCTTCCGCTTATCCGGGGCCGGGTCACGGGGGCAACAGTCTAACAGTCTACAGATGCCCGAGCCACCTCAACTGGCTCCTCTCGATGTGGAGGAGCAACAGCTCTACTCTGAGCTCCTCCCGAATAACTGAGCTTCTCAATCTCTAAGGGAGCTCCCAGCCACCCTGCGGAGAAAGCTCATTTCGGCCGCCTGTATCCGTCTCACCAGAGAGTAGGAACGTAGATTGACGTAGATTGACGTAGGAACGTAGATTGACGGTAAATCAAGAGCTTCGCCGGTACATCGACCGCATTACTGCAGAAGCTGCACCTATCCGTCTGTCAATCTCCCGTTCCATCCTTCCCTCGCTCGTGAACAAGACCCCAAGATACCTGAACTCCTCCACCTGAGGCAGAAACTCTCCACCAACCTGAAGTGGGCAAGCCACCCTTTTCCGACTGAGAACCATGGCCTCGGATTTGGAGGTGCTGATTCTCATCCCAGCCGCTTCACACTCGGCTGCAAATCATCCCAGTGCACACTGAAGGTCCTGGTCTGAGGAGGACAACATGACAACGTCATCCGCAAAAAGTGGTCCCCAAATGAGTCCCCCCCTTGGCTGATTAATTTACTTATTGAGATTAATGACAGACTTTAAATTTTTGGGTGAACCAACCCTTTCAGTTCAAACCTCAATGTCATGGTTATATTGACGTACGCACACACAGTCACACACACGCACACACACACGTGCACACACACACACGCGGGCACACACACACGCACACACTCACTCACACACACACACACACACGCACGCACGCACGCACACACGCATGCACGCACACACACAGTATCAATTTAAAAGAGCTGAAACAGTTCTCTTTTTCTTTTTTTTGGTGGCTTCGGGGCGACTGTGCATGACAGGCAATATGCATTTAAACAGGAGAATATTTTAAAAAAAATATATATTTTAAATATGCCACATTTACCGCAGCAGCTGGTGCCACTATGAGCACAAGCCACACCCATGATGTCATTGAAATATAGATTAATTTTATTGTCATAGGATATAATAGGTCACTTTCAAATATTTGCAAAGTTATCTTTTGCAGTTCAAAAATTCATAAGTCCAGAAGGCCAGTATTTAATTCAATGTATTTGTATAGTTTTTAAAAAAAAAAACACACACTAAAGTGATAGTTATTTGTGATAGCCTATGATATGAAACGCATCTAAACTCTATTGTTGCGTACGTGTAAACATGGGTACGCACAACACATATTATACGTTAAAATATCTTAAGATCAATCATCATTACGTAAAGTACATTAGGCAAGCTGTTTATTTATTTATTTTTTGTAGCTAAAATAATGTTTTAACAAAATGACTGTCAAAGTCATTTGAATTCACCTCATTAACTGCAGCAGTCAGTGCTGCTATGACCACAAACCACAACATCTATGAGATCAATTCAATTTAGATGAATTTCATGTCATATGATATCATAGGTCCCTTTGAAATGAGTGCAAAGTTATCTTTTGCAGCTTACATTTTTTAAAGTCCTTAAGTCCAGTATTTATCTAAAGGTCTTTTTATATTTTTATTAACATAATTATGAAACTAATCATATAAAACTATATTGCAGTGCTCTTCAAATCGAGTTCAGAATGACATTCAGAATACTGCAGGTGCACCCATTCTCCTTACACACACACACACACACACACACACACACACACACACAGAGAGAAAGAGCCAGAGGCATAGACAGAGAGGCATGCTTTAGCTGTCAGCCACCCATCCCCCCCTGCACACACACACACACACACACACACACACACACACACACACACACACACACACACACACACACACACACACACACACACACACACACACACACACACACACACACAGAGAGAGAGAAAGAGCCAGAGCCAGAGACAGAGACAGAGAGGAGAAACAGGGTTTTTTTTTCCCCATCAAAACTAAGTCAACAGTGCCATCTATTGGACATTGAAGGGAGGGCAGACAAAATAAGATTCAGATGAAATATATTAAATAAAATAAATATATTGATCTGAAAAATAGTACATTCATTTTAAATTCACTCAGGTTCAATTACCGAACATACAATCTTAATTTCATTTAAATCAAACAATGATTTTACAAGAAATTAGACATTTTCTGTTTCCCTTTTTTGTCCTTCATTTAATCCCTCGCCATAGCAGCAGCGTTTGAGATATCCTATAATCGTTCGCACTATAGCATCTTCAGTGTCTTTGTTTCATGTTGACCGAGTTTGGTGTCGATTCCATGCATCTCCTACTTAATAGTTTATAATAACTCAGAGCCTGATTTATCCAAAATTCCCAATTCAAACCAAAATATCTGACTTCCTGTTGGTCAGAGCTAATGACTGTAAATTAGAAAGATGTCCGGCTCGATGAGAACAATAAATATACAGAGTTTGGTGACTGTAGATAAAACTAACCCCCCCACTTTTGTCAAAAGGTGGCGCTACTGAGCCCTCCACCACACCCATTTCTAAGACTTTGGCCATATATACTGGAAGGCATCACTGATGTGTGTGTTGAGTTTCAAGCCATTTCAAGCATGCTAAGAGTCTCAAAAACACCCTAAAAGATTATTCAACTTTGACACGTTGCCATGGCAACAGTATTTAAAATATCATGAATCCATTCATATGTCTATATCTGCCATGTTTTGACATTATACTGATGAAGTTTGAAGTAAATCGGGTGAAAATAAGAGGGTGATTCAAAGCATTTTTGAAAGTGACACACTTCCTGCTGCCAGTTGGTGGCACTATAACTTTGACTCACAAAAGTCATATCCATGTGATCGGCCTCTTACAACAAACACACAGCTGAAGTTTCATCCAAATCGGTCAATGTATGCAGAAGTTATAACACACTTCCTGTTTCCCATTTCTCGCCATAAATTGCCTCTCTGCCACGGCCAAACCGTTCGAGATATCAAAAATCCGCGCCGCAATTTAGCATCCTCAATGCCTTGACTTCATGCTGACCGAGTTTGGTGCTGATCGGGTTAATCGCCTAGGAGGAGTATTTCAAATTCCACAGTATGCGTTTTAAAATGACCCATAATAGCTCACTTCCTGTTGGGCTGACGCATAACTTAGAGCGCGGATGTTGTTCGGCCCGATGAGCTCTATATGTGCACCGAGTTTCATACTAATACATGCAAGCGTTTTTGATTTATGGACAGTTTTTTTTTTTTTTTTTTTTTTTCAAGGGGGCGCTGTCGAGCCCCCCTGCCACGCCCGGGTACCAAACCCAGCCCAAACCCTGATGGCCGCGCGTTCCGACGAGTGTGCAAAGTTTCAAGAGTTTTCGAGCATGTTAAGGGCCCCAAAAAGGCCAAAAAGGCGAAATAATAATAATAATAATAATAATAATAATAATAATAATAATAATAATAATAATCATTAGAAGAACAATAGGGCCTTCGCCCTTTCAGGGCTTGGGCCCTAAATATGACACGTCACTATTTATGACTGATGTAGGCTATGTGTGATAGTGAAGCGGAGGCTAATGGAATGCGCGCACGTGATCTTTGTCTTGTGGATGGAACCGCACATCTGATCCCA